>JAUCMU010000047.1:10950569-10963110 GCA_032275025.1 Enteromius treurensis | reverse complement strand
TGCTGGTCACTGATTGGCCGGAGAAAATCGTCATTACTGCGTCACTGAACTTGCGACACGAGACACAACAGACCCGCCAGATTTAAATCAGCACAGCCAGCGAAGAATCGTTTTGTATCAACCAAAAATGGCTGTTTCGTGGTCTATTGAGGAAATACAGACGTTCCTCTCGTTGATAGCCGAGGAGCGGATCCAGCGAGAGCTTGATGGGGCGACGCGAAAAAAAAAAAGCTCCATTGTTGTGTGTTTGTTTGTGGCGCGTTTACGATGATGTCACGGCAGTAGAAGTGGCGCAACTATAACGACACGTGAATAATCCCGCCCACTCTAAAGCGGTACGCAAACCGAGCCGAACTGAGCCGCGCCGTACCACGCAGTGGAAAAGCGCCAATAGGTGCGTTTCTTCAAACAAAACAGTTGCGTCTGATCCTTCGCTGGCTGTGCTGATTTAAATCTAGTCTGTTGTGTCTCGTGTCGCAAGTTCAGTGACGCAGTAATGATGATTTTCTCCGGCCAATCACTGACCAGCAGAGTTTACACGTCACGTTTTGGTAACGGTACGGCTCGCTTGAAACCTTGGCTGAGGTGGTACTAAAAAAGGACCAGGTACCAGGTACTGTTCCCAGTGGAAAACCCCCCCAAAGTGAGCTGTACTGAACTGTACCGTACTATGCAGTGGAAAAGCGCCATAATATTGTTTAAGCTGACACTGAACATAATGTAACTGGATTGTAGGAAATTATATGAATTTTGAAATATTAATGCAATTGTCTAAAGGTTTAATTAAATATTATGGGAGAAAACTATAAATTTATATACAGCTGTATTGACACTAAACCAGTTCTTTAGCAATTTAGAGGAAAAAAAGATATTGTGGCTACAATTTTAACATGGTTACACTGTATTTTAAGGAAACCTTAATAAATAGAGTAAGGAATAGGAGGTAAGACTTTATAATAAGGTGTTCTTGTTACACACGTTACTATAAACAATTAAATAACAGTAAAGTATGCCTAATCCCAACTCTAACCATGTAGTCAGTGCATGTAGCTAAATAATATTACTGAGTACTTAAATGTGTAATTACACAGTAACAAGGACATAATTTACTGTTATTACTAAAGTATGTACTTGTAATATGTAACTGCATCACCTAATAATGTTACCGTATCGCTTTTCAATATCAGTGCCTCTCTAAAAAGATAGGATGTCAATTTGTTGTCTATTTATTGTATTTTTACTGTATTAACTGACTCCTTAATTAAACTGAAGGCCATGAAAATATGTTCTAGTTCTTGATTCCCAACCCCGATCGGTACAAACTCAGCTGTAGCTCCTCTGGACATCCAGCCTGCTGTATAAAGCCGAACAACTGAAGCAAACAGCTTAGGCATTTGAGTGGAATTCACATTTTGCCCTTTCTCTGAGAGGACTCGGGGGCGTCAGATCTGGAGCTGTGAACCGCTGAGGTCTAGATACTCGAGGGACGCCCCGAGTCTCAGGAAGCATCCTGTTCTTATTACCAAAGCCATCGAGACACATCTGGGCCGAGCTGATTAATCTGGTCCCACGAGTTCCAACAGCTCTCTGTGGAGCTTAATGTGCCACCAGGTTTGCTTTTAGTCACACAATTACTCGCTGTACTGAACCCATCATCAACAATAACAGAAAAAAACAACAGAGAGGTGGCACACATCCACACTTGCTACATATTTAAATTAAAAAAAAATTTGTGATACACTGCAAATTTCTATATGAATATCAGACACAATAAACTAATTTACTGCTTATTAATAGTTAGTAAGGTAGTGGTTAAGATTTAATTAAGGGAGCTCAAATATAAACATGCAGAATAGGGCATTAATATGTGCTTTAAAAGTACTAATAAACAACCAATATGCAATATGCATGGTAATATAGTTATCTAATTATAGTTAACTTAACTAAAGTGTTGTCATATTTTTTAATGACCAATGTAAACGCAATGCTAAAATGAGCCTTGTGACAGAAACACGTACTAGCCTTGTAAAGCATCTTGCCAACCCTTTCACTTTACTGTCATGGTGATGTTTCCTGAAGAACGGGGTCTTAAATTGGTAATACGGGATGTGGTTTGGGTCATTTGGTTAAAACGTAGCATGAATTTAAGAGGAAATGTAAAAGCATACTGATATAGTAAATATCGGGATGATTGCTTTCTTTCACAAACAAGTCGAGCGCACCAAAAGTGATTTTATCAAACCCTAAGAGACGTTGATTTTCTGTATAGTCAGCAACAGTTATAATCATGTAACGCACAGTTTATAACTGAATAACTGATAATAGCTGATAATAATTGACTAACTTTATTCAAAAGCCTGAATATGCATCTTTTTACAAACAAATGGCACTCATGATCATTATGACAAGCTCACATTTGCATTGATTTGACTGTAATAAATACAAAGGGGCTTTTGAGACCACCGATTGCTTCAGACTTAAAAAGCTTGCATGCAATTAACACAGGCTTTTGGAAAATAAAAAAACATGCTCCATCCTCATTTAGAAATCAAAACAAGGCGAATTTTTAGTAAGAAAATATGCAAAGTTGCACTTAAATGATTTTAATGGACTATGATGAGACAATGTCAGAAATAAGATATTGAAATGAAGGCACTAAAAACAACCCTTTCTAAATATATATATATATATATATATAGGATCTGAAAGTCTGTTTGTCAATTTTTAGTTCATTTAAAATAAGCATGATCCAAACACACTGCCATGTCTTTGCAATGCTTTTAACTTCAGTGGGTGTGTTTATGACACCCAAAACATGTTGACTAATTGTGATTTTCTGTGTATACAAACCAAATTAAACACGCTTGAAATTCTCCTACATAAAGCACTCTGACAGATGTCATTCTGTTCCCAAATATTTCGTTTTATAGCAAAACAACACAGCATGAATCTGATTTGTCGTGACCCGCTTTACGAAACATGCACATTAATCCGGTCAACTATTGATGTTCTCTGTGTTCGTATGTATAGCCAATTGCCGACATAAATGTGCAAACATGAACATATATTAATGTTTCTATGTGTCATACCACAGCACCATCGCAACACTGAATGCACGAGTTTTGTTTTGACCTCCTTCGGCATAACATGCGCAAGTTAAAGCCCGTGTTGCATGCAAAGAAAAGCATGCAAGCAACGAAATGTGTGATTTAAACATATGAACAATAGCTTTAGGTTTGATGTACCTCGGAACACAGCTCGGAGATGAGCGGTCTATCTCCCACGTTGCGAATAAATTCATAGGCACAGGCATGATGGGACCCAAACCCGCCGCACCCGAGCCCGAGCCCCCGGCTCCGGCCATGGCTGATCCTCCGGGCGAAGCGGAGGCGGCGGGTGTGGGAGCGGGTGCACCGACTCCCGGGTTCATGAAGGCGGCCCGGACCACTCCTCTCTCCACAGCCGCGGCCATCATCGAACCGAAGCTCAAGCTGGACTGGGATGGTCGAGGACCTTACTTCTCATGCACACGGTCCTGACGGCTTTCTGCTGCTGCTCATCTCTCACATACACAGATTTGAGATGGTCAGGGGGCGGAGCTTCAGAAGAGAATGTGGAGCAGATGCGATCTGGGGACGGCCGAGAGGTGGCGCTAAATCACAGGCGCCGTTTTCCAGTACAGTAGGCCACTCGCAAACGAGTCGTTTTTCTGAGTGATTCAGCCGAACCGATTCGTGCCTAACTGTATTGTTTAGAGAGAGCATCTGTTTAGGAATTAACGTGTACGGTCAGTCGCATGCTTGAGCTTATTACCATAAACAATGCATTTGACAAAAAAATCAGCTAACTTCTGCACCGGAAGTTCCTGTCAAATTGCTAATCGGTTCTTTTGACGTCCGAAAAAAAAAAAACATGGATGGGATCACATTTATAAGAGAAAACAAAGTAAGCCTCTCAGACGATTAGACTAGTGACAGAATCCAACTGGAAAACATATACTAAGTTGAACAAAGCTAAAAGCGGTGTAGTGTAACTAGATAAATATAAATAACGGGTTTTTTTAAAAATATGACTCACTAAATGAATCACTGAATCGTTCCCATCAATTTGTTCTGTTCAACAAATGTAGTATAGTAACGTTGTTTGCAGGATAGCCTAAGAAAAAAAATATTACAAGCAAAATGTTTTTAATTTTTTTAATAATGTTTTTTATGTGGTCTATGGGTTCAGGATTAAACCTGGCCTTCAGCTTTTGTGCCGTAGGTTTGGTAAAACTGTACTTGTGCGCATGGGATAAAATCATAAGAGAGGGCAGTTAGCCTTCATTCTTCAATAATCAAACAATTGTGTTTGAATTAGTGCTGTCAAATGATTCGTCTCGATTAATCGCATCCAAAATAAAAGTTTTTGCTTACACAAAATATTTGTGTGTACTACTGTATATATTTATTATATATAAATACACACAAATAAGAAAAACAAAACAAAAAAGATGTTTGTTTATACAGGCTATTAAATATATTTATCCTGTGATGGGAGGAGCTTACGACACAGTGGGAGTGGCGAGTGGTGATGAGGCTTCATTTATCTCAGGTGTGCCCCATTACGTGACGCCAGACCTGCTCGTTCCTGCGCCCCTCCTCTCTCACACACCGGGACGGGGTGGCCATGATAGCCAGGGGAGGCAGCTGACTCGTCACAATACATAACATAAGACAGAATAATATAAATATATAAATGTGGGCTACACGTTTACTGTATGTGTGTATTTACACAAGTTGGTCATTTTATGCAAGACAGCAAACTAAGTTGATTTGCGTACAGAGTCACAACTCAAATTGTAGGATGCTGTGCTCCACTGCTACTTCTTAGGCCCATTTACATTAGTACATTTTGTTTTAAAATGACGTTGTGTCACTGTTCGTCTGAAAGAAGAAAGTCGTATACTCCTAGGATGGTTGGAGGTGAATAAAATATGCTGTAATTTAAATTTTTGGGTGAACTATTCCTTTAGTGGATTTCACAACACTTCAGCTCTTGGAAATGATGACGCTGGAGACTTAATGGTCCCTGGGTGCTTTCTCACCTTGTTATTGACATTCATTCTTAATTCTTTTGCAGTTAACGTGTTTCTTTCTGCTCCACCTGTCTTTTCTGACTCAGCTGACATAAATGAGTATTTCACTGCTCGGTGGTCATTTCTTAACTTTGCTAAATCTATTATTGCATTAGTATTGCATCCTTCTCATGGGCATATAAGCGTTTTTTTTACTTTTAGTCTGAGTTCAAGGTCTGTCTTGGCTCGTTTTATGTTGAAAAGAAAACATGCCTAATAATTTTGGCACACCTGAAAATAAGGAGTTTTTGACTTTCAGCCTTCCCGGACAATTATATCACTTATGATTAAATACAAAAATTGTTGTTATGATTGATGTGGTTTCGGATTGGTAAAATATTATTGGATAAAATATGGCCAGAATTTCAACTTGCTTAATAATTCAGCACACTCTGCAGTTGGTGATGGTTTTTAGACCTTTCCACACAAAAGTTAAGTAATCTGATCTTTCCAATGATTTAGTGTAGTTCCTCTTAGCTGCTGTGATCTCCTTATTTAGTGTGTTTCTGGACAGATTGTACAAGACTATGTCCTCCTTCCTGTAGGCATTCTCTTTGTCTTGATGAAGATTACTGTGAACCATGGCTTGTCATTGTTGCAGGTTAAATGAGTCCTGGTAGGAATGCATCCATCCTCACAAAATCTGAAACATGATGTTACAGTCTCTGTGAGGTTGAAACAGGCTTATATGACCCACTCTGTTTCATTCATTTATCTCTTTACAGTCTTTAGATTTTAGCAGATTTAAGTTTTTGCAGCCAGGTGTGCTGGAGCAGGATTGAACACCCCTGCATTAGAAACGTCAGATTTGCAGTTACTGTGCAGCTTTCCTATCTTAATCCAGACTTTACTATTGTACTGAATAAGGGAGGAATTTTGGTGGAATTTAAGTAATGTCAACATCTAAAAAATAAAAAGCAATGTTGGCGAACTGGTCAAACTCAGAACCTTAAAACCTGATCTTGGATCTGCAGATGAAGGACAACTCATGCTGGAGCACCAGAGTGTCCTTGTGAGGGAGAGGAGGATGAGCAATGTGCTGTGGAGAGCTGGAGCCCCTGAAATCAGTGATGCTGAGGAGTCAGTTCAAGGTCAAAATGGCTGTCAATGTTCAGTTTTACTTCCAGGGTGGATCGGGTGGCGGGAACGCCCACCTGGGTGAAACAGATAGCGAGGCCATCTTCCAGGGTGGAGCGGAAGGGCGGCAGAGCCCCTCTGGTTCGACCAAACAATGAAAACGCCCTCCGAGACCGAACAGCCTGAGTTTGCGCCCTTCTAGGCTGATTAAATAGTGATCGTGCCCTCCGAGACCAGACCGACAATGAATGCGCCCTCCGAGACCAGACAGACAATGAATGCGCCCTCCGAGACCAGACAGACAATGAATGCGCCCTCTTGAGCTGAACAGACTGATTTCGCGCCCTCGGGAACCTCACGGACAGTGAACATGCCCTCCTGCCACCAACAGTCCGTGATATCGCCCTCTGTGTCAGAACCGACAGTTATGGTCCCCCTCTTGACCCACCGGACAGCGACTCAGAGGCCTACAGGGTTTGAGCAACCACCAATGGGGTCTCTGGAGACTCTACGGCTGATGCCGACATCTCCAGAGGAGGTGCAGCCATTGGCGGACCTGATGGAGTCTCTAAGTCATACACAGGCGGTCTGGGCCATGGGACCTCACTGTCCTCACCGAGCTCCAGTGATTGTGAACCTGGATAACAGACCTGGTCTGGAGGATCCGGCCACGCAAGACCCAAATTGCAGAACAACATTTTGGAATACGGCTCCTTGTACCGTAAAACGGGAGTGGGACCAGTAACATGCAGATTATGCAACGTGAGGACCTTCAGTAGCAAATCAGGCCGTGAGACCAAGACAGGCTGGACTCGACACGGCCCCTCGTATCGTGATTCGGGAGTGAGACCCGTTACTGACTGGCTAGACACTTCGAGGACCTTCTGCAGCTTCTCAGGCTGAGTAAACCAAACATATCTTTTTTTTCCTTTTCTTTTTCAGTGTACAAGAATGTCTTCCTATTAATTTATTTTCCGGTTAAATGTTTTAGTTTGAGTTCAACAAGTATAAAATGTATCAATTTCGTCAAAACTATATTTGATCAAATTGAGTTGACCCAATTCAATTAAATTTCCTTGCTTTGATTTGTTTTTTGTGAGTTGGACTACACATATTTATTGAATGGAAATCCTGCCGACAATTAAATTGAGTTCATAAAATTAATAATTTTTTTGAGTGTACATACCAACTGAGGAAGTTGAGAGGCTTAATGTCAACTTGATAAACCTGAGTGTTTTTCAATGTTTTTTACGCTTCTACATTTTTTAATAAAACAACATTTAATTTGTAGAAGGCCAGAGGAGAACTGGCCCCCAACTGAGACTCCCAAGTTTTTTTGCCCATCTTTTCACAGGTGGAGTTTTGGTTCCTAGCCACTTTTACCTCTGCTTCCATAACAATAAGATGATTATCATAAACAAATGTATTTTTCTAGACAAATGGCATGATCAAGTGATAGATTGTTGCAGTTGTTAATGTAGCCTCACGACTTGAAAATGTTTTTGTATTTATGAATATTTAGTTCGTAAGTGTATTCCTCTGGGCTTACTTTAATGTGTAGACACTATTCAACACAGAAAAAAAACTACATTGTGCTTTTTTTAGGGGTAAAAATACTTGACCCAGCATGTCCTAATAAATGTAATAAACAGTATTTTTTATTTTCACATCAAAAAAGTTACCCCAAAAAGAGCACCCGAATTATGAGATTCCTATTGAATACCATACATTGGAAGAGAGCTTGGCAATAAAAGCAGAGATCTATTTTAAAATTATTCAAAATGTATGTTTAGTTTGTTTATTATGGTATGTTTTATGTCAAACTCTCATCTTGAGACTCTAACATGCAACTGGTAAACTGTGATATACTATCATATGGCTCCCTCTTGAGGCTGCATTGGGACTTAAACGATACCATTACATTGTTATATACTATTTAGAATTAGTTCTTATATGTTAAACTCACTGAGATAAAAAGTTGTCATGATTTCCATCTATGCTATAAATAAACAAAATACTAAATTTGAGAGATGACACAAATCTATTTATCTATCGATCTATCCATCTGTACTCTTGTGTACTCTTTCTTTAAAAAAAAAAATCAATAAATGAGTAAAAGGCAAATAACTCCACAAACAGCATAATCAGATTCCCCAGTATTGTGCAGTAGCATGTTAGCATCAACAAAAGCTAACTTTTTCAAAGCATTTCTGAAACTCTGAAACCGAAAATCATTTTAATAAAAAGCAATGATATAGCAAGAAAATTATTGGTGAACTGGTCAAACTCAGAACCTTAAACCCTGATCTTGGATCTGCAGAAGAAGGGGGGACCACTCATGCTGGAGGACCAGAGTGTCCTCATGAGGGAGAGAAGGATGAGCAATGTGCTGTGAAGAGCTAGAGCCCCTGAAGTCAGTGATGTTGCGGAGTCAATTCAAGGTCAAAATAAATGTCAATGTTCAGTTTATTTAAAAAAAATAATTTTCCTTTAACACCGTTTTGTTAAGTTTCCCACAACTGCATTGTGTTAAACTGACTTAAAATGTTAAACTGAAACAGTTGTGTTTTGGTTAAACTTAACAGTTTCACTTTGAAATAACATGTTTGAATTAAGTAAGCCAAAATAATATTTCATGCTTGTTAAATTTACTTAACAAGTTAAAATACTTAAGTAAACAACATTAATCCAACACAATTAATCCAACACAATTCTTTACAACCACTTTACTTAATTTATTTGAGTTGAGAGTACTGTACATGCATGCATGATTTAACTTGCACAACTAGGAAGTGGATTTCCCCTTCCCATCATGTTTTGCACAAGGCTGGATACAGAGTGTAAATGTTATTTTAGGCATTTTTAATGTCACGAAAGAGTCAGAGGCATGCGTATCCATTCACATAGATTTATTCTTGGTCGAAAAGCAGCGACACCTTCCAGGGTGCGACAGAGACGCCCTCCTGGGCGGCGCAGACGGCAAAAAAGACCACCTGGGCGTGGGCATTTCTGCCATCTGATCCGCTCAGGTGGGCGTCTCCGCCGTCTGGTCCGCCCACCTGAGTGAATCAAATGGCGGAGACTCCCTCCAGGACGGAGCAGATGTCAGAGAAACCCACCTGTCGGAGCAGATAGCGGAGCAGGCCGGTCTACAACGGAGAGCAAAGAAAGGTTAATGGTGGCCTCTACTGCAGATATCATACCTGAGCCCGATCTGTGGCAGTTGCTCCCCGGCCCAGGCGAGAATTCAACGATCACCGTGGCTGGTCCCTGGCCGGTTCATAGCATGACAACAGTTCAATGGCCTCCTTGGCCGGTTCAGGGCAGGACGTCAGTTTAATGTCTTCCATGGCCGATACAGAGGAAGGGACAAGCTTTAGGGGCAAGTCTAAGGCAGTTACATGCAGGTTAGGGGTTGGTACAGCCACTGGCAGAACCTCCCGAGTTTCCACTGGTTAAGTTGACACCTTGGGTGGCGGTGCAATCGCCAGCGGAACCTCTATACCTTCAGTAGGGACCACAGATACCTCCGTGGGTTGTGCAGCCACCATCGAAACCTCCAGAGACTTTAAGGCCCGGAACCAACGTCTCTGGAAGCCATGCAGTCACTGGCAGAACCCAAGGGAAATCTGGACCTCTGACCGGTTCTGGCGGATCGGTCCACAGTGACTCATAATCACTGACAGGTTCTGGGGAATTGGCAAATCAGGATAACTTGCTGGCTTTGGATGGATCAATATCACCGACCGGCTCTTCTGATGGTGACTCGGGAACTGGACTAGACAGTGATTTTCCTGGTCGTGACTTGGGAACTGGGCTGGGGAACTGCTCTCCTGGCCGTGACTCTGGAACTGGACTGGGGAACGGCTCTCCTGGCCGTGACTCTGGAACTGGACTGGGGAACGGCTCTCCTGGCTGTGACTCGGGAACTGGACTAGACAATGATTTTCCTGGTCAAGACTCTGGAACTGGACTGTGGATCAGCAGACTGGAGTCTGCGGCAAACAGAGCTGGGGGTACAGTGGTCGAGACCGATGTCTTCAGGGTTTGTGCAGCCGCTGGTAGCATGGGAGAGAGAGAGACAGGCCCAGGGGGGCTCAGTAGGGGGCCCTGGGATAGTCAGGGGTCCTGGATGATGCCAACGGAGGGACAACTAATTTAACGGCCCTTAAGTCTTCATCTGCATCACCCTCACGAGATTAAGAGAAGGCCGGTAACTCTGTCAAGCAGTTTCAGTGACTGCTGGGTCTGATGGCAGCTGCGTCCAACGTCGTATCTATTGGCCTGCTGCACATGAGGCCCCTATAGTGGTGGCTCAGAAACAAAGGTGTTTTCCTGAGGGGAAATCCCCTTCATATGATCAAGGTGTCTCGCAGAGTCGTACGTGCCTTAGAAATGTGGAGGAAACCTTGGTTCCTAAATCAGGGCTCGGTGCTGGGAGCTCCGACTCGCCGCCTAACGCTAGTGACGGATGCGTCCCTCACTGGTTGGTAAGCCGTTATGAGTGACCGCTTGGCCCACGGTCTGTGGAGTGGTCGCCATCTTATCAACTGCCTGGAGATGCCGGCCGTGTTTCGAACACTCAAACACTTCTTCACAGATGTAAGAGATAAACACATGTTGGTACGCACCGACAACATGTCAGTAGTATCTTACATCAACCATCAAGGAGGTCTGCGTTCGCGCCCTTTGTACGAGCTGGCGCACAAGATCCTTGTGTGGGTCCAGGACAGATCCCTCTCGCTGAGAACCAGCTACATTCCCGGTCATCAAAACATAGGAGCAGACATCCTGTCAAGACAGGGTCTGAGGCCCGGGGAGTGGATGAAGATCTGGAGAGGATTCTACAAGGCAGAAAAAGACCTCTTCACGACGAGAGAGAATGCGCAATGTGCCCTCTAGTACTCTCTAGTTCATCTCAGGGTTACACATGTAACCCTTGTTCCTCAGTGGAACGAAACACCACGTCACGCCATACCACACTTTCATTTGCTGATGTTAAAACTAACAGATAGTGCTAGCTATTTATTGATTAGCAAACCATGTTATGCTAATGTTAAGCACCACTGACAGAAAGATGGATTTTCTGAAATAAGTATAAGGATAAGAGGAACTTTATTTATCCCGAGGGAAATTCTTATTGTCACAGACATGCTCAATGCAGTAAAAGGAACAAGAAAAATAAAAATATACCATAAGTACAATAAATAATAACGATAATAATAAAAAAAGTATACAATAAGTACAGTAAATAATAATAAGAACCTGTAGAATAGTGCAAATAGATAAGATAAAATATAATAAAATACAATAACATAACTATTAGTGCAAGTGATTCTGAAAAGTGACAGTGCACAATGAATAAGAGAGAGTAGAAGCAAGCAATCAATCAATGACATACATATGTGTAATATTTGACTGAGGGCAAAGTAAACATTAGTATTAATATTATTATTAATAATCCTGAGAAATCTCCTACAGGTCTGTGAAGAGTTGTACCGTCTTATTGCTACAGGTAGGAAGGATTTCCTATGACGGTCAGTTCTGCATTTAGAGGCGATAAGTCTTTTGCTCCGATGGCCCAGTATGGAGGCGTGCATGGCGTGAGAGGGGTTGTCCATGATACCCGAGAAGCTTTTTTAGCATTCTCCTCTCAGACACCTCTGCCAGGTTCTCCAGACTAACACCAAGGACAGCACTAGCCTTTTTAATTAGCTTGTTCAGCTTGTTTGCATCAGCTATCTTCACCCCACTGCCCCAGCACACAGCAGCAAAGAACACAACACTCACTACCAAGGACTGACAGAACATGGTCAGCATTTTCCTGCATACATTGAAAGACCTAAGCTGCCTCAGTAGGAAAAGCCGGCTCTGCCCTTTCTTGAAAACAGCGCTAGTGTTCTTAGACCAGTCCAGTTCACAGTCAATGTGTACCCCCAGGTACCTGTAGTCCTCAACTACCTCCACGTCAGCCCCTCTAATGGTGACAGGGGTGTAAGGAGGAGCCTGCTTCCTAAAGTCCAAAACCAGCCCGCGGCTAGATAAGCCATGCGAGGCACCCCGGGGACTGAGACAGGTTCTCCACGGGGCTGAGATATAACCTGTTCTCTCCTTTTCACTCTAGAAACCAGTCTGTGACCACTCTGCCTGAGTTTATTCCCCAAGTCTACCACACAGCAGCTCTAAAGACTGGAACCTTCCTGGGGTATCGTCACCACTCATCCCTCTGCACCTTTGTTGAGCTCCTTCAACTAATATATATATATATATATATATATATATATATTAGGGATGTGCATCTCCATAACTGAGTCTGATGCGATACGCATCTCGATGCATAGCCAACAA
>JAUCMU010000047.1:10925863-10950469 GCA_032275025.1 Enteromius treurensis | reverse complement strand
CCAGACTGCCACGGTTAAAGTTAAAAATCTTCGTTTGTGTTCTGCTGAGGAAACAAAGTCACCTACATCTTGGATGCTCTTGGGGTAAGCTAATAAACATCACATTTTCATTTTTGGGTGAACTATCCCTTTACAAGCGGTCTTCCATTCGTCTACCTGTCTTATGCGAACTAGATGGTAGGCGTTACTTAGGTCCAGTTTGGTGAAAATCTTTGCGCCATGTAAGATCTAGAAGGTGGATGACATCAAGGGCAAGGGAAACCTGTCTTTACAGTGATGTCATTCAAACCTCGATAGTCTATACAAGGGCAAAAAGATCCATCCTTCTTCTTAACGAAGAAAAATCCAGCGCCAGCGGGAGACGTGGACGGAACGATAGTACCGGCAGCAAGCGCCTCAGCCAAATAGGTCTCCAGCGCTTGGCGTTCAGGAACCGACAAAGAATAAAGGCGACCACGCGGAGGCGTACTACCAGGTAACAAATCAATGGCGCAATCATAAGGACGGTGAGGAGGTAGGGAGGTGGCCCGGGACCTGCTGAAAACCTCTCGCAAATCCAAGTATTCATCAGGGACCCCTGACAAAATCACCGGCATCTTCCTGTAACACAGAAACCGAAGAGACGGGAGACAATAACCCCCAAGACAAAATTACGTTCTCCCTCCAATTAATCTGAGGATTATGTAAGGCTAACCAAGGATGACCCAAAATAATTGGCTTTGAAGGAGAGTCGCAAACAAAAAAAGAAATAGACTCCTGATTATTACCAGAGACTATCAAATTAACAGGCACAGTAGAATACAGAACCTGAGCCAACCTCTCACCATTAAACGCATACAAATCAAAAGGTCTCTCCAGATCCAATAAAGTGATATTATGCTGTTGGGCCCATCTGAAATCAAGGCGGTGGCGGCGTCGATCAAAAGAGCAGTCCAGACGGCTGGCAAGCTCGATGAGGTCCTCCAAGCGACCCGGCATCTCCCTGGCAAGGATCTCCTCCTTAAGATCCTGAGCCAGACCCTCAAGAAAGCGAGCAGTAAGAGCTTGTTCGTTCCATTCGCACTGTGCAGCCAAGGTGCGAAACTCTATGGCATAGTCCACCACCGAGCGTCTCCCTTGACGTATAGAGATCAATAACCGGGTAGGCAGATCGGTCAAAAATCTTTATCATCTCCTCCCGGAAGAGAGAGTAACTAAAGCAGCACCGAGCATCAGCCTGCCAGACCGCCACGGCCCAGTCACGAGCCTTGCCGACCAGGAGAGACAGGACATAGGCAATGCGTGCCCGATCCTCCGCTTAAGTGGAGGGTTGCAGAGAGAAGATCACCTCGCACTGTGTGAGAAACGCCCGACACTCAGCAGATTGACCCGAGAAGCATGGAGGGTTGTTTATGCGGGGCTCAGATACTCTTGGTCCTACTCGATCCTCTACCTGTCCAGCCCGTAGGTCCTGAAACTGTGCGGAAAGCTCCCCGACCTGAGCCGAAAGATTGTCTATGGCAAGACGGACCGCGGATAACTCCTTATGTTGCCGACCCGGCATTATTCCCTGGAACCTCACAGCAGAGCGAATTGGCGATCCCTCCTCTGACTGCATACTGTTGGTCAGACGATTCTGTCAGGGTGCGGACTGAGTGCAGTCTAAGGACATACTCAACAGGTGAAAAAATAGATGATCTTTATTTCTTGTAATTATCTTTTGCTCACGCTGCCGCTCACTGCGTGCAGGGAAAGGTAAACTAGCAGCAGCTGAGAGATTAATGAAGAGACGGAAAAATACAACAGAGAGAAAACGAAATCAAACCCTGCTCATGACAGTGTGAATAAAACGATGAGTGGGCCCAGTAACATTTAGCTTTACTCCAAAAGAGTTTATCAGGTCAGTAAACACAAGTCCTAACGCATCATTTTTATTATCAACGTGAATGTTAAAATCCCCCAAAATTTGTGCTTTATAATGACAAGATTAAACACTGTGATGTTTAATGATGGAAAACTGTGGTTAACATATTTTGATGAAACATCTATGATGAGTTGTATATTAATCACAACAGGGCATTGCCATTAATACATGCTACATCGGAAGTTTACTCAGTTATCAAACGCTGAGCGTCAAAAAGGCCTACATAAATACATAAATACATTTCCACTGATTTACTTGTCTATTAAAGAGGATCAATAAGGAAAATTATTTTGCTCTGTCAGTGCAGTCACAAATGAAGCTTGTGAAGTTTATATACAGTAGTTGATAATATATAGGCCTAACGATAGAGACTTGAACATGTAAATTCACATGAAGCCATTTTTTAAGTGTTATTTATTGATTCTACCACTTGATTGATTGATTGATTGATTGATTGATTGAAAAAAAGTCTTTGTGTGTAATGGATTAATGATAATGTAATAATTAAATATCATTCTTATAACTTTTTAAAGAAAGTACAAACTTTTATAGCCTAATTCAAACTTTTAGAAAGTACTTTTGTACTTAAATAAAAGTATGGGGTAATATTTGTGTAGTAGTATCTATACTTTTAAGTAATCATTCCTGCCTGCTGCTATCAGGCTTTTTCATATATGCAGTTTTTGTTTATATTTTATTGGGTAATGTGCTATATGTCTGTGTGCATGCCATGAATTGAATTGTCATTTCTGCAGTAACAATACATGTTTCCTGTGAAGGATTTCTAAAACGTGATAATAGAGTTGTGGACTTTGTCCGCCTATGGTTTCATCAAAATTGGAAAACTTTGCAGTAAAGTAAATATCCAGAAAAGGTTATAGATTTGGTATTAGATTTGTGTGCAAGAGTGATCTTCAGGGAAACTACGTGAAGTTGAAATAATAAATAGGGTGATCAAGAACTGATTGCTAACTGATTGTTCTGAGGATGACAAACAAGGCTTTTATTTACTCTTTCAAAATTCAAACTCAAAACTCAAAATAATATACACAATAAGAGTGAATGTCAGTGCAAAGTGTCCATGTGCTGTGCTCAGCAGTGTTATAAAGTGATAGGTGAGTAAATAAGTAAGTAAAGAGGCACACTGAAGACAAATGGAATGTAAATTCCACTCATTTATTCCCACATATCCTTCTCCTAACTGTGAATTTTCATGAAGTGTCCAGTTGATGGCTGCAGTAACCCACTAATGAGAGAGCCCCAAAACAAATTACACTGAAGTGTTAAAGTTATATTAAAATGAAATATAAATAATTATAAAATGAATTAAATATAAAATAAATTAAAGAATGAAATAAAATAAAACAAACTAAAACAGGATAAATGCACTTTAAAAATGTTAAACCATAATAATGGTCTCAACAATATCGTTGGTTTTATTAATGGCCAATGGGCCATTTTTCTGGAATCCCAAAATTAATCACAATAAATTGGTGTAATTTGTTAAAGCCTAGTTTGATCGTAAAAGCTTAAAAACATCTGCTTTAACATAGAATAAGTACTGCAAGTATTGTATCAAGAATTATAGCTTTTCACTAGAAATATTCCATTAGGCTAATTAAATAGTGACGGATGACTAATGAAGATATTTAGAGTTCATACACCACTGATTTAATTAATTTGTTTGTTTATTTATAGCATAAGAGTAAAAAATAAATACGAGGTCCAATCCTTTAATTCTAACACTTTATCATAAAATATAGGAGCTTTCGTTGTTAATTCATAAGCAATGTTATATAGCCTACAAGTAGACTTTTGGAAAAGGGTGGTTTAGTGTCAGGAGTGACATGATAGACCCATTATTGCGTCAATGTAACGAGAAAGGGGTCATTTTTGAGTGACAACTCCATTCTACCAATAGCAACCAGACTCAGAATAGCAACGGTCCAATCAGGGAGCGGTGGGAGGGAGCAAAGGATTAGCGGTGGATTGCGCTGTATTGAACTGAACGCTGATATCTTTATATTATATTTCCAGAATAACGCGCTAGTGTCGCAATGGTGTCGCACTCGCTGGCTGTACCGATGATCTGCTTCACCACGCTGTGGGGTCTGGTCGGGGTGGTCGCCCCGTTTTTCGTACCGAAAGGACCAAACAGAGGGTGAGGGCTGATGCTGGAATAAAGGCCCAGCGATCCTCCATCCATCCTTCATCCATCTTTAAACGCGTCCTTTCTTCTACAGTTTTGCTTGTGTGTCATTTAAATGTTTTCACAATTTTAGCGTTGATTTTGCATTTTACTGTTGCAGTGTCATCATAACCAGTTTGGTGCTGACCGCCGTGTGCTGCTATTTATTGTGAGTAGAATAAAACATTTTGTTAAAATACTGTCGTTTTATTAATGTTTGGGTAATTGGAATAAAAAACAAGCCGTGCATGGTAATATATGATATCATCTCTACAAATTCAATGTTTACAGTGTACTTTTGATGTTTCCAAATGCTATAAATGTAATGTATGAGATATACATTTTTTTCGTATTTTATTTTGAATATTCATTACTGTATTTATATACTTTACAGCTGGTTAGTAGCAATATTGGCCCAAGCCAATCCTCTGTTTGGACCTCAGCTTAAAAACGAGACCATCTGGTATCTGCGCTACTTCTGGGAGTAGATGGAGGTAAACTGGTGTTTATATCAGCTTAAGGAAAACTGAGTTTAAGAGGATTCAGCAATGATTCAAATGTTTATGATTGATTCTCATGTCTTGTAGGTGCAATTCGGACGATTCAGAATCTCATCAGGCTTTTTTTTCTTTAATGTCACTAGTTAAACCCACAGAATAGTGAAGGATCAACTTCAAGGGAACATTTGTGTGATGAAAGAAGCTGCAACATTACACATTTTTTTTCAATTAGCTACATAAGAATGATTAGACTTTTGCTGAAACATAAATGTGTTACCTAGCATAATGAAGAGAAACTTGTATAGAGTGGTATTCTAAAAATGTACAAAGAAATGTTATAGTTATAGTGATATTCTTGTGAGTTATAAGAATGTCAGTCTGTGTACTTTTGGATGTCTGAGAGTATATGAGTAAAGTTTTCTTTGTTTTGTTTTGCATCAAGGCACAGGTTTGTCTGTTTTAGTCTTTTCTTTTTTATATTATGTTGTCCTCACTTGCATGTGACGCTGTATCCATGTTTACCTGATGAAATTATTTTTATATTTATTATTGTTTTTATTTGTAAATGTGAAATTCTGTTGATATTTTATGTCATCATGTGAAGATTTTGAAGTTGTGTAGTACAAAATAAAACGAGTGAATCTACTGAATATCTGTGACAGCTGCTGCTGATGGACTAGCTTTAAAACCTGCTGTATATTACTTCCTGCACTCACACAGACACGGTAGAGGAGTTAGCATACAAAATCTGTGAATATCTGATTTATGAATTCATGTCATGTTAGAAAGGTTTGCGTGGGTTGTCTACAATGTACATATTTGCTATTCAGGGACAGTGTACAACATTTTTAAATGAACTAAAATACATTGTAGTTATTAAAAGATTGTCAGAAAGAAAAAGCTTTGACATCCGCCGATTCATTTGTATTTTGTGTGTAGGTTGATCTGTTTGGAAGAACTGAAACACATGTTACAATGAAGTGCACACAAAACAATTTTGTGCATTCATAACCTATAATAGCTTTACTTTTCTTTAGCTAGAACGACTGCTATTTAGACTATGATATACAACCACTATGGGGAATCATTATTCGTGAATATTGATTCTTATGAATTATTATTTAGCCAACAGTGCTTTCAAACTTTTCCAGCCTTGGTTCAAGAAGTGCTCATTACAGACTGTTTAAGACTGTATGACTGTCAATCATATCATCACAAACATTAATCTTAAGAAAGAAGTTTTTAAAATCAGACAAAAATAAAAAGACTGTGTATTTAACATCTTCCCATACTCATACATCCATAAAGCATTGCAAACAACGTTGGGGGAAAAAAAGCAGATGAAAACGTTAAATCAAGAGTTCAAATCAATATGCTGCAGAGTTTAGGTTTAGGACCTGCCTGTGATTATCTAATGATCCTGAAGACACTGATTAGTATGCTCAGTTGTGTTTGATTAGGGTTAGACTATTGACTTAAAAGTTAAACCTACAAACACACACAAATAACATACGTTTTTCTAACCAGATTTATAAAATATGCAATATATATCGCAGCGCTTTAAGAGTGGGCGGAGCACAACAAACCGCCGATTCTTTGATTGGTCGACGTTTCTCTATAGGATTATGGGTCGTGTAGTTCTTCATCAGAAATAGCGCGGTTAAACCTTGTTTTTTTAATAATATCATAACGTGTAATGACTGCTTCAGCTTAAGTAAATATCATTTAAAAACAACCTCGAAGCTTATGCTACATTTGTTTTATGTTTCGTTATTCAATGTCAATTGCCTTAAGGAGAAAATGAAAGAGATTTTTACTTCCGGAAGCAACTTGTGTTGACGTGCCTCTAAACAATTATTTATAAGTGACAGAACGTTTTAAGAAGGTTTCCACACAACGTCAGAACAACATAATAATTCATGTTCAAAAGCTTCGTGGTATTGCACGCGGACTTTACTCAGTGACGCAAAAACACTGCCTTTGCACGAGAAAGCGAGCTGCTCCTTCAGCTGTTCATTACATACACACAATAAAGCAGAATAATAATAAACACTTATAACGACGATACTTCTACACTGAGTTGTGACACTACTTGGCACGTTTTCTGACAAAGCAGGCTATGTAAGTTAAGGACTTCTGCGAGACTGTTTGAACATTGCACCAACCAGGTATGCAAAAGTAAATAAATAAATAAATACTCGTCTGAGATACATGTTATATGCGTTCATCCATTTGAGATTTTGCCTAAGTGCTATGATTCATAAACATCTTTATGACAACATGCCCCTCAAATGTTTTCGCAAAGGTGGTCAGTATTTAGAGGTGTGTTGTTGATTATTAACTGCTAACATGACAGCTTTAGAGTATACCAGAGTTCACATTACCCTTTAACCACATCTGTTTTCTTTTCTACAGACGGATCACAACCAACCAGCGGCATGTTTGCCATAAGAAGCTTCAGTCCTCTGTGCAGAAGATCAGCAGTTTCCACGTGGAGACATAAAAGTCAAAGTGCTGCGAAGAGGCTGGATATAAGTGGGATTTATCCTCCCATTGCCACTCCGTTCACTCAGAGCGAAGATGTGGATTACCAAAGACTTTTCGACAATCTTAAGAAGTACAGCAACTTACCTTTCAGAGGTGGGTTGTTTATTTTCTCACAAACGCACCATACACTATGCAGAAGAAACCAAGAGGGCATGTTACAAATGAAAAACCTACAACATTTAATATTTGCTAGGCTTTAACATTTTGTGCAATATTCAACAGATGTCAACCGTTAAGGTTAAAGTCTGCTTTTGCCTTGTGGATGTATTGAAAATGGCATCTCAATAGTTTTTCCTCATCCTACCTAAAGTCTCTCACTGTTTATTGCATTGGCAGGTCTGGTGGTGCAGGGCTCTAATGGGGAATATCCATACCTGACACTGGAGGAGAGGGTGGAGGTGGTGAAGCGGGTCAAACAGGCGATGCCAAAAGACAAGTTGGTCATGGCTGGATCTGGCTGTGAATGTACGTCTCTGTTAGGAAATTTATTTATATGCAGTATGCCAGATTCCATTTGCATACTATATAGAGGGACGGATTATGGACCAGGCCAGTGGGGCCGCTGGCCAGGGGCCATTGGGGTGCAGGGTAGGCCTAAGAACACGGGCCCAGGACGCCACTCGAACATCTGAAGGTTTTGTTGAGGGGAGGTGCTAACGTTTTGCAAATGTTGTCAGACGGTTTTCCTCAGGGGGAGGTGGGAACGTTGTCTAAACGTTTTGCGCAGGGGCCCACGCTGACCATAATCCGTCCCTGACTATATAACATTTGTTTTGTTTTCTTGGACTGTTCTTTTAGCCACCAGAGCCACGATCCAAATGAGCCAGCTGATGGCAGACGCCGGTGCTGACTGCTTGTTAGTGGTAACACCATGTTTTTACCGTGGTCGAATGGATAGCCGAGCTCTTATAAACCACTACACTAAGGTAGTCTTGAGCAGTTCTGTAGTCCTGTATTTAATCAGAGACCGTTCTCTCCATTGTGATCAAACAGAGCTGTGGACATTGTGCACATAATTTGCATTTTATTTTTGTCTTAAATTAAAAATGCATCCTCGCTTTCTTCCATTCCAAGGTGGCAGATTCCAGTTCAGTGCCGGTTGTGTTGTACAGCGTGCCGGCAAACACAGGGCTCGACCTGCCTGTGGATGCAGTAATTCAGCTTTCCCAGCATCCAAATATTGTTGGCCTCAAAGACAGTGGCGGAGATGTAAGAGCTGCCATAATACCTATTTAATATATAGGGTTCACTAGTGCTGTCAAACCATTAATAGCATCTAAAATGAAGCTTTTTGTTTGAATTCAATGGAGGTGTACTGTGTGCTTTTTTTATGTAGGTAAATAAATATAAATAGAATAACATATAAATGTGAAAGAATACAATTTTAAAATATTAGAATATGTTCTTTCTTTGTCTTATTCATTGTTTCATGAATGCATCAAGTCTTTTTGTCATTTTCATTTTATTCTGCTATTGACATTTGACCGTTTGAATTCTGCTGATGTCCTTTGAAAGTCAGTTTTTCTCCATGAGCCGAGATTTAATTGGAAGTACTCTCAATCATACAACTGATCAGAAATCAGATTTTACTTTCTCTTTTGATCACTTGAAATCTGATATTTCCTATTTTTTTAAAAAGTACTTCTGCGACTAAATTAACTAAATTTCTGTCTGCTTTTTCACTCCCTTTTATCGACTTGAAACACTTTAATATTTGATATCTGACAGATCAACAGAATGGCTCTGATAGTGCAGAAAACCAGATCTCAAGATTTCCAGGTTCTTGCAGGAAGTGCTGGTTTCCTCATGGCTGCGTACGCCGTCGGTGAGAGTGTTTTTAATCATCTTTACACTATTAAAAATGAATCCTCTTATATTCATGCGCCCTGCCATACAATATATTTTTTTTGTCTTTTGTTTATTTATTGTTTTTAAATGATAACATAGTCAGTATTTTTACACTGGGTGACAGAGTTGTGGGAGTTTTGATGCAGATCTACTTAATGTCACGATAAATGACAAAAATATTTAAATAGACCTAAAAATAGCCTTTATTTATGACCAACGTTGGAGATTTATTCTGTTTGTCTGTGCTAACTGTTTCAAATTACTTCTAAAATACAGAACGTGCATTAAGAGTAATTGCTTAAACGTGACCAACTATTTGTCACCATGATAAAAAAACAAATCAAGCAAATTGTTGCCGTTCACCTCGAAGGGCAACTGATTAATGCACATTGACAGAAATAACAGTAGAAGGACAGTCCCTAATACAAACATGTCAGTCCTAATATAACATCCACGTTATTTTTATCACAACAAAGAAGTTTGATAACTTACCAGGAGACAAAACTACAGATAATCAAATGCCAGCTTGTGGCAGTGTGTCTAGGAAGCCTGTTAATTAATCAACACAATCAAAGTCGTCTTAATATCTGTCAGAAAGACTGGGGGTGGTGAGTCGCTATGTCATTACCATGAGCATAGGTGGTGTCGGGCAGTCAATCAAACTGTTGTTTATGTGGGAGGAGTCTGCAGTGTTTCAGTCGCTTAGAGAATGAACATTAGCATTATTGAATGTTTTAGACATTTGGTTGCATGCATATCTTACCGATGTGATATTGAATGAATAGTTCACCTGTAAATGAAAACATGAGCTGAAAATGTGACCATCCAAGATGTAGATTTAGAGAAATGTCATTATGTCACTTGCTCAACAATGGATGCTCTGCAGTGAATGGGTGACGTCAGAATGAAAGTCCAAATAGCTGATAATCCACACCCCTCCAGTCTATCAGTAAATGTTTTGTGAACCGAAAAGTTTTGTTTGTGAGAAACAAATGCATCATGAAGATTTTGTAATTTTTTTAACTGAAGCTTTCTGTCAAAATTCAAGTCCGTAATATAGCTTTCTCCAGTAAACATGTAATCTTGTCCGAATCAGGAGTGAAAAATGCACAGATAAAGCTTATTTTATCAGGTTTTTCACATACAAGTAAAAATATTCCAATCATATTTTTGACCCTGGAGCATAAATAGCACAGGTAGAATTGTAGCAATAGCAAAAAATTTAATGCGTCAAAATGATTCATTTTTCTTTCATGTCAAAAATTATTAAAAAATTTAATAAAAAAAAAATAAAAAATTCTTATCATCTATTACTTTATTCCTGTAATTTGAACTTTTAAAAATAGCAACAGTTAAAACAAGATAAAAGTCTAAATGATGGATTTTGGACAGTTTAAAATGAAAAATGATGGATTCATTTCTCTTAAAAAAAGTGAACAAGTGGTTCACTTCACAAGATGTTAACTCATCTACATCTCCGAAGGCCTGACTGGGATTATTTTCAGCCAAATACAGTATTTAAATTTTTTGGGGGGTGAACTGTTCCTTTAAGAGCAGATTTGACTGTGTTTGTTATAGGGGCCGTGGGAGGCGTGTGTGCCCTGGCAAATGTCCTGGGTCAGCAGGTGTGTGATCTGGCGCAGCTGTGTGTTTCAGGACGCTGGGACGAGGCCAGAGAGCTCCAATATCGCCTCATCGAACCCAACACAGCAGTGAGCATCACATCGCCATGGCAACGCCGCACATTTATACCACAGATACATTTACTGCTATATAGGCATGATAAACATTGGAAACAACCCTTCCCCCAAGAGCCTCTGAACATGAGCTTGGCTTCAAAGGCCATGAGAACGATTCACAATATGGTGTAAATAAGCTTTTGAAAATAAGAAAATCATAACCGGCTGATCCTAAAAGGTTTGATCAGAGTGAACAGACTCTAAATGATGCCTTTGACCTTGTGTAAAAGAGAATCTCTGATTTATTTAGACTCTATTCATTAAATTGCAATATCCCTCCCCCTCTTTTTTATTATAGGTAACTCGGCAGTATGGTGTTCCGGCTTTGAAACAAGCTATGGAGTGGTTTGGATATCACGGCGGTATGTGCCGGTCCCCGCTGCAGCCGTTATCAGAGGCAGATTTACAGCAGCTTCGACTCAAATTCTCCTCCAATGGCTGGCTGTAGAAGCAGAATCAAAGTATTACTAAGGTGTTCTAAAACAGAATATTGTGTTATCATTAATTCAAGCTGACTTTATGAACAGATTTTCATCATAATGCTGCATTAAAATATCAAATCACATCCCATCTAATTTTGTATGAAACATATTTCCATATAACCAGTATTCTTGTACATTCTATTCTTGTTTTGGAGATGGTGAAAGTTATTTGTTCTGTATTTTAGTACAGTATGTACTATATTTGAGTAAAAGGGGAAAAAAAACAACTTCCAAATATTTTAAAGTACAATGTTTTGCTATATATTTTCTCATTTTGAAAACAGAGCAATATTATATACTTATGTAAAATAATGATTTCAGAATATTTGAACTGCAATTATTATTATTATTATTATTATTATTAGTCAAACGATTAAGCACAATCATTTACATCCAAAATACGTTATTTTTAATTAAGTACTTAATATATGAGTGTGTGTGTGCTGTGTATATTTATTATTTATATATAAACACAAATACATGCATGTATATATTAAAGAAAAATATGTTTATATATTAAATATATATATACATATATATATATATATATATATATATATATACGTGTAAATATTTACTAATATAAACATACACACTAAATGTCTGTATGTTTATATATAATCATAGTACACAAAAATATATTATGTAAACAAAAACATTTTTATGCAATCAATCATTTGACAGCAATAATTCTTATATAGTTATCTATTCTGCAGTTCTGTAGGATCATAAGAAATTATTTTAATTCAGATTTTTTTCTTTTTTTTATAAAAAAATGAATGAAAACCATTATTATTTTAAATTAATAAAAGTATTATATCGGTGATATTTTGAAAGTGAATTTGTTGTTAAGTTCTAGTTTTGTAAACGAAATATTTGTCCGATTTTCAACAGGACATCATTGTTTTAAAGGAAACAAAATGCTTCCAATATTTTGATAGTACATTTTTTTTTTTTTTTAACTAAAACAGTACTTATAAATAAAACATTTTTATATGACTAAGGGGCAGTTTCCCGGAGAGCGTTTAAGACTAGTCCTAGATTAAAATAAATGTTAAGAGCTGTCTAAACTGGAAAAGGCTTGCACTGCGATATCTTAAAATACATTATTGCCATTGTTTGTTCTTAAGATGCTCACAGATAATGCATTTTTGTAAGACACATTTCTAAAAATTCTTAAATGTCCTAAATTAGAAAAGGTCTAGTCCTGGCTCAATCTAATTGCTATCCAGGAAACCGGCCCAATATGTATTGCATTCTTGTTCTGAAGTAAAGCAAGACAGTATTTTAATATTTCAGAAGGATTTTTTCTATTCAATAATGCATGAGGGTTCAATTTCAAGTGTGACCACAAGCGGGCGCTTTACACCACCAAGAGGTGTTTAAATTGTTGGCTGTTTGCAAACCTGTGATTTCTTTTAAAACGGATAAAAAGCATTGGTATATGAGTCATGCATCACCAAAGAGTAGATTGTTGCAGAATGAGAAAATGAGAGAAAAAAAACAAAAACATCTATACATTTTCCGACTCTTGCTGGGAGCAAAATGACAAGAAACTCTAGACAGAGAGCAGTCATTATCTTCACTCTTTACCTCATTCTCAGTCTATTTAGAGTGCTGTCACTCTGACATTTCAGCTTTTCCTCTCTGAAGTTCTCGTCTGACTCGTCCTTGTTGCCAAACCTTAGATGAACTATTTTTTTTCTTCTCACATCTCACAACCACTTCTGCGGTACGGGTGCTCACCCAAGGCAATGTGCTGACCTCAGCTGCAAGTTACTGTGTGAGACAACCCGTTACCCTCTCAGTCATTAATGCAGCGGTTAAGAAGAGAGATGTTTTAAAGGTATTCATATCATTTCTCCATCCTCTTGACCCTTGTTTGTCTCCTGCGCTTTCAGCCCAAACCTTTGGTGCTCCTCTACTGTGCAGAGTTGCTCTATGCCCACATGATGGTAGAAGTAGAGCCCTAGGCAAACTCTCTTTTCTTCTGACATCCACTAACAGGACTTTGCAAATATGCTCAACATGTCCATTCTCTGTTGCAAACCTTTTACTGGCCTTGCACACACACTTCCGGTAAAAAGTATGCCTCTATACCTTTATGTACCCTTGAAGTGTACATATAAGCAAAATACAGTACCTATTACTAAATAAATGATACCTATTTGACAGTCTTCTACCTTTTTCTGAGAGTACACTGCAAAGTTGTGGGAGTAAAAATTTGATACTGATACATGACCCAAAAGTTATTCGCCGTGCAATAGAAAAGAGAATATTTTAACAGTTTAACGAAAAAAGGAAAAAAAAAGTGTGATGCATTTTCGTTAAAAGATATCTATATTAAAATAATAATAATAATCTGTCCATAATCTGTGGCTGTTTATGCCTTGTGGAAAGTGTATATGTGTTGTGATACTCTCTTAAATGCCAGAAAACATAAGTCAGGGGAGAAGAATGGTTGAGTAAATGGTGTTCTTGTCAACTTCTGGAGGATGGAATATGAAAAAGTGCCTGGACTTTCTATCACTGATTTCCAGGTTTGTGAAGTTTGTAAACTGTGTGTCTTGGCAGGAACCAGTCTTTAAACCAACACAGTCTCACAACCAATTCATACTTCAATCGTTCGCGCTTCCTTATGATGACAATTTAGGCGTATTTGGCGTGCTGTCCAGATGGCGAGCCTGGAGGTCGGCGAACCCCCCCCCCCCTTGTAGGAAGACGCGAGATGGGGTGGAGGTGGGATGCGTAACGAGATATGGAAGGGAAGGAAGCGAACTTATTTAAGGGGAAGGAAAAAGAATTTGATTGGATGGGACAGAATTAGGTTGATTAGGGAACACGGTTCCAGCCGTGGCTAATCATGTGTCTCGAAATTTGTTTATCAACATCACGGATTTTACGAGGTGGCTAATTTGTACAAATTCGTACAACCTTACTCTTAGTATTTTGTACAATTTATCTAAGCTCCAGAGATGGGTACGGTAGGTTTAGGGATGGAGTTAGGTGAAGGTCATCCGTACAAATTCATGTGAATTGACAATTCGTGAAATACGTATGATTTGGCAAAAAAACATATGAATTCTTACGAGTGCAGCCACCTTGTAAAATATAATATCTGCGTTAAAAAAAACTGTTAAAATGCTACGATAAAAACCTGTTAAATGGTTATTTCTGTCAAATTTTCAAAGAGAAAAATGTAAACTGACATTCCCAGAATTGCATGCATTGCATTTCAAATTAAGGAAAGATAACATTTTGTTACCGTATCTTTTACGGTCGAATTCTACCTTTTTTTACCGTATATTTTACAGAATTTATTTTACAGTATACGAATTGAGATTGGGCTGATTTAAACATGTCATGCGTTCAGCCAGTTTTCATACACTTTTATCACTGGCGGGCTGGGTTAGACCCTGTTTTTTAAAAAAGGAGCAAATTCAGTCCCACCAAAAAGTGTTCCTACTGTATAACTAAAATCATTCCTGACCCAACACACACCCCAAAAAGCATGTATTTTCATCAAACTTCATTTTAATCCTATAAAAATTGGATATCCTTAGCCGTTGCTATTTGCATATCATTATTTTCAGACCGATGCTTTCTCAAACATATTTCACAAATTGCAGCTTTCTTTCAGACTAGTAATAGTGCATTGACCAATAGTAACAATTTGTGAATTATTATTGCAGATACGTTGGGTATTAATAAACAATATGTTGTTGTGATGGAGTGCTTTTGAAGTGAGTTTGAAGCAAGAGCCTTAAAAAAAGATTTAAAAAGCACTCCTTGCTCAAGGCAAAATCATACAGCGCCGCTCTCCATTCATACTCTGAAAACACCAGCTACCAAAGATCTTGACCTCATAAAATGTATCAGAAAAGAAAACACACCATGGTCCTAATCTCTCAAAATTATATTCACAAATGACTAAATAATAATAAAGACAAAACCCAATGCACATGTTTAGTCCCTGAACAAAGAATATCTTTCATAACTCTTTGAATGTCAGGTAAAGGCTGAACAGTTCTGAATATTTCAACATTTTGCCATGGCAACAGACCCTATGCTTGGGAACCAGGCTAAACTGTTGCAGCACTTCGCATGCTGCAGCATCGCAAGGTGATGCAAATTATGGCGACTACGACATCCCTGTGTCAACAGAGCAAGCGAGTGGGTTAAAGTCCATTTTAAACACATCCCCCGGGCAAGTTTTGTGATGATAACAAAATGTGAAACAGCAGCAGCCTCAGAAAAGCATATGAGCATCATGCGACTTCTCAAATAAGCTTCTCTAAGTGATTCACCCCCCGTTATATGCTCACTTGCAGAAGCATAATTATCCATACCATTAAGAAAAATACATGCACTTTCACTATTGTTCCTTTAAATTAAATTACTTCCTGTTACGTTTGCTTTTGTCTTAATCTACCATTCCAATTTACAAAATATCTCAAAGGGTTCAAAACAGTCATTCTTCACTTTCAAAAGTAAAAGATTAATTTTATGAAAGAAAATGAGTATCACATCACGAAAGCCACAGCCCCTTTTGGAAATAAAAATGTCTTTAAATTGTCTGATTGAAAAGTTGGTGCTTAATAGTTTACTGTTTTGAAGTTCGACATAAATGTAGTTTTTTCCCTATCTAGCTGTTTTATTTGATTTTATTTGTTTATTAAAAATGTGCAATAGTAGCCTAATGTCAATATTGATATATTAGACTACTGTTAAAATAATACTGTCTAATATATTAAGTTAATACCTATTAGGTTTAATGACAACCACTGTTCATTTTCTATAAGTGAAGCACTTGCGTCAGCAAAAGCGCCTTGCACTGGACATGAATTAATTAACAAATGATTTACCTAATTAGTCATTTAACGGATGCTTTTCTCTATCTGTGACACTGAATAAAAGAGTTAATACAGGAGCTGTCCCCCTGGAGCAACCTGGGGTTAAGTGCCTTGCTCGATGGTGCAGTGCTACTGGATCATCCAAGAGGAGTTTGAACCTGCAAACCTTTCATTTACCAGCTCAGAGATTTTACTACTACTAGACCACACCATGCACATTGATCAAACACAATGGCCCGTGCCACTGCGGCTCTCTGCTGCAGGAAACCTTGTTAACCACTATAGCTGTCGATTTCTGGCATATCCGCTTCTTCACTTATTGCTTACAGTATATGTGACTTTGTTAAATTGTTATAGACTAATAGAAACTTTAAACATTTTATATATATATATAAAAAATCTCCATATTATGCAAAATTTATTTTTTTGTTAATGGGGAAGAAAATGTATTCACATGTTAAATTTAACAGGTTAACAGTAAGTTTCTGTACTATATAAAGAGAAAAACTGTAAAACCAGACATTTCTTGTAATTTTACAGTAAAATACCAACACAGTCTCACGACCAATTCGTACGTATTTGTACGAGGTGCCAAATTTGTGCCAATTCGTACAAAATCGTACAACCTCACTCGTACGATTTTGTCCGATTTGTCTAAAACAACGTGACAGGGAAGGTTTAGGGGCGGGGTTAAGTTTAGGACATTCGTACAAATTCATACGAATTGGCATCTCGTAAAATTCGTACGATTTATAATAAATTGTATGAATCCGTAAGAGTGAGGTCGTACAAATTCGTACGATTTAGCCACCTCATAAAATATGTATGAATTGCCGTGAGATCAGGTTGAAAATACTGTCATTTATAAATGTCTGTAAATGTGTTTACAAAATTGCTCTGGCCAGAACCAATATTATTTTTGCCTTATTTGCTCAACGTCTCCCAAATGATTCAGTCAATTATACATTTTTCCAAACCCCTTTTTTAGTGTGATGCTAATCTGTGGTGATTGGTCGATTGCTCTTATTTTAATCTCTTATAAAGCAGTGGGTGCTGCTTTGTGTACAGCGTTAACGTGGAAACCAATATTTTAACTGCTCCAAAAGCGGCACGTAGTGGCGAAGAATGAATCTGCATTTTCATCCAGACAAATGCAAAAGACGGAAAAAGCAGGCGGCAATATGCTGATGTTTGATTTTGACATCAACATGAAACAGCTTGGAATTTGCTTCAAAAATAAAATGCAAAAAACCCCAAATTTATCTCTTTTCTTTTAGAGATAATAACTTAATACACAGTGCACTTTTAGATTTAAAACGTCAGGATGTTCTCATTCAATTGCACACTACGTGAAAGGCCATTTCATGTAACTGTGAGTGTCACGTGTGATTGAGTTTGTGTAGCAGATCAAACTATGCGACTCATTTACACAGAGACACTTAGGACATGCAGACTTGTTAGTGACATGCATTGCCAAGCTGCAGTTACATTAATTCAAAATGAGTAAAAATGTCTACAGCCTATCATAGTTAAAAACATAATTTTAAGGCTTCTCGATATGATACTGTGTATTGCACAACCCTAGTTTCATTACTGGAATCCCACTGGGTTCGGTACTTGGTCCGTCTCTATTCTCCAATTCACTATACTTCTCCACCTATTATCTCCACCGTTTCAAAGACAATCTCCACATGTCTTTCTTATATATCAACTTAGCTGGCTACTATCACCAGGCCCACAGATCTCTACAGAAAACTCGGCAGATTCAGCTAAATTTGAACACCATTTACAAAGTTCTACACATTGCGCAGTTGTTAATTAAAAATGTGAAGAATGAGGTCACATAATGGAACTAAACTAGACCAGTCCTATAATATTTCCCAGATCCAGAACTTAAGTTGGGTTTTTTTGTTTTTCAATAAGAACTTATCTTTTATTAGTGCAGTAGATGTGCATGTATTTCAATATTTAATCAAATTCATAATAACACTGACGACAACAACAACAAAACATTTAGTAAAATATCTAAATATCCATCACAACGAACAAATGAAACTGCCAAGGAAACCAGCAGTATGAATATAAGCAGTTAACCTTAAAACAAATAGTAATTTGCATAATATATTCATGCCGTGGTGCATTGCTGAGAACACAAGTACCGCAGGACAGTTTCACTGTCCACAGATTCCACACCTTGCTTAAAAAACAGAAACAGAAGTACAGTTTTTTAAAAGCTTAATGTCGGCAGTTATGTCAGAGTTTTTTTGTGTGTGGGTAAAAAAGCAAGTGTATTTAAATTAAAGCCTTAACTGATTATCCTCTTTCTGCAAAGACGCTCTTTAAATTGCCTGTGGACGTATTTATTTTTTACTTGAAATCTTTTTTAACATATTTCTGAATGCAAAGTTTATTATGAATGCAGCATGTTTAATATTATGAAGTCTTGTTCAAAATAACATTTCGGTAGACCCTTCCTGTGCACCTGCTCTTTAAAGCTAAACATTCTTCCTCAATATTTGCAATAATACTGCTTAAAACCATTGTGCCTTTGTGCATCTGTGATGCATGCAAATATTTATACATTGTAGACAAAAAAGCCTGCAGTTAAAGAAAAAATCAGCAACATTATTTTCAGAGGTTGCTCTCCAAAAGAAGGCGAAGGGTTCAAATGCATTAAGAGTCTATTTGCTACCAAATGTCAGTTCTCTTAAAGATGCTTTTATTTGTGATCGTGCAGCTGGGTGAGACGATGGGTCATGATCATGGTTCTGTTTCATGTATATGTATGGTACAAAAAAATGTTTGGTGGATGTATAATCCTAGAATGAGTACTGGTAATGATGTATATTATGAATTGAAAAAAAAAAATCAAAATATCAGTTTTTTGGATTAATTTGGTATGAACAGGGGAAAAGGGAAGCAATGGAAAAGCAGAAAAAAATGTTTACAGAATTTGGTTTAATACATACACTCTTATACACTCAAAGCCATAGATAGAAGAATCATTTTTGTTTCCCCAAATAATTTTTTTTTCTAAGTGTGAGAAACATTTTAATAAAATAAAGAACCTTTTCTCACTAAAACAGAACCTGTATATTTGGCTCCTTGACATGAAAGGGATAGTTCACCCAAAGAATTAATATTTGATGTTTATCTGGTTACCCCCAGGGCACCCAAGATGTAGGCAAATTTGTTTATTCAGTAGAAAACAAGCAAAGGGCCAATCGCTTTGTGTCTTAACATCTCAATGTATCACCATAAGCCGTAGGGTTTAATTTGGTTTCGTCTGTTTTTTTGTTTTGTTTTGGGGTTTTCTGAGTCTCTTTGTTTGTGTTCTACTGAAGAAACAAAGTCACCTTCATCTTGGATGCCCCGGGGGTAAGCAGACAAATATCACACTTTCATTTTTGGGTGACCTATCCCTTTAAATTAAATGGAAAAGTTCCACAGATGTTAAAAATACTTAACGGAACTAGTGATGATAATAAATAACTTTTATGTTTTATGTGAGATTGTATTGTTACAAATTAATACAAATTGTGTCACGCAAACACAAGTATAATATGTTTCCAGCATTGTTCACAGTGACCGTCCAGCACTGCATATTTTGGATATCTCCCTAATCTAACACACCTGATTCAACTCATAAGCTCATTAGGCTCCACTGAGCTTCATGAGCTGAAGAAGCTCTGGTGAGAGTGCATTAAACAGCCAGAGCTTGGGGAATCTCAAGAGTTACCATGACTGATGAAAGAGTGTCAGATAAAAGGGACAGTTTTGGAGGTTGGCTCAGAGATCTACATGTATATATAGATAGTAGTACTGTAGTACTGTGCAAAAGTCTCAGGCCACCAGTATTTTCACCAAAAAAATGGTTGCAAAACCTTCGAACGAAAATGTTGGACTCATTGTCATTCTAATATGCTGATAACTTCACTCTTCATGTGTTTGAATCCTTTTTTATTGTCCTGCTTTAACGAACAGAATATTTTCCAGGTCAGAGTACTGTTTGTCTTCCGTAGGCGTTCATACTTGACTGCTGTATACAATCATATCACTGTCCACTCTTCACTCGATAGCCTTTACATTTACATAAAGTTGATCTCTGCTCGGCTGTCACATTATTCATGTGCGATCATATCACAGACTTTGACATTGGTTTTTCTCTGAAAACTGATGCATGCCTTCTGGATTCCACACATACCTCAGTCCTCACATTACTGTTTCTCACATGCTTTTATCGTATTTTCAGCCACCAGTCTATTTAAATCCATTGAGCACAAAAGAGCCCAAATACTCTACGCGTAAGTTCACAAACAGCATGACAATCCTCAGGTCTTGGTGTGTGAGGATTTGAGTGAAGTGGAGGATGGGAGCTATTGCTTTTTTGCCAGCTAATGGTTTACTAAATTAGGCTCCCCATCTGTCGGCTCTTACAGAGCTACCTATTCTCTAATCTTGAAAGACATTCTTAGCCAGGAGATTTTGTAGGGGAGTGGGGAAAAGGGCATAGCCCTCGGTTGTAGGAAATATCTTTTTTTTTTTTTTAAGAAATTTTAGTGGATTTTTGTATACAATCAAAGCAATAACATTACAATACACTTACAGTACAAAACACTGAAAACCTAACTGATGCTTTTCATTTATAGAAACATCTATTGTAATTAAAAGCTCTGGGTATAACAATTTTCTGTTTTTTTTTCTTTCCGCAAATAGCGAACAATCTGTGATGTGTTCGACATCAAGCCAATACCCAGTGACTGTTGCCAGATAATTTGGATTTAGCTAAATTTGTGTGGATTTTGTGTCAATCAGTAGCTTTGATGTTCGTATGTGAAGAGCGGGAATTTGCAAATGACCCAATTATTTTTTGAGAACCCACTTTCGGGTGTAGCTTTTACTCGCAGGATCTGTCAAGATTGCTTTCATCGGTATGTACATTTGCTTTGCTTTGACACTTTTCGAGCTTTTCAAGATGTAACATACTTCACTCAGAGGTTATGACGGTTTTAAATAATAATAATTTCTACAAACTAACATATTTATAATTGCTACTTCACCCAACTGCGTTCAAAAACCCAACAATGTTCATTAATGTTTAGTTTAATTATTTGTTTCTTCTGTATAGCTTCTGTGTAACTTTTGTAATAAATACAAAAGCAGGAACAATTATTTCATCAAGAAAATCCAAGGAGGTTTTATTGTAGCAATTAGCAGTTCAGAGACCAAGGTCTGTTTCTTTTATTGAATTTAAGTTAATAAGTCTCCTGCTGTTCAGCTAATTACCGTAACCCACACTTTTTCTCAGAATATATTAGTTCTGCAGGTACTTAAGTTAATTGTTGAAAATGTATTTTTTTTTTCAAGTTTGGAAACTGAGATTTTGTCTTTGATCGGGGGAAGCGTGTCATTCTTTGTTAAATGATTTAAGAAAACATCTGCAATATCATTGCCATGATAAATGAGGTGGAAACAAGCTATTTTTGTGTTGAATAATATATATTACAGAAATAGTCCCTATGTGAAAATCACTGAATTAACTACACACTTAGCAAAAAATTATTTTTATTTTGCAATTTCTTGCAAATTATTACTGTCAGTAGGTGTAAGATGTTGAATCTGTGGGTAATTAAACTAATTGACTTAAAACTTGATTAAATCCTTTGAAACTGGCTGCATCTACAATATATGTAAAGATTTTTTGTGTGTGAGTGAAGAGTCCTCATTAATAAACCTTTTATGAATATTTGAGTAATTTGATGAGGAAAAATGCTTTTATTGTGGGATCTTTGGACAAAAATCCAAATGATACTTTTTAACCCTTTTTGTACCTTAAATATTACACATACACAGGTGCATCTCAATAAATTAGAATGTTGAGGAAAAGTTTATTACCCTTTCATTTGAATCACTTCGACGTTACATATAGGGGAACTCACCAGAGGGACCAATTTCCTTTGAACTTTATACAAAAGGCCAATGAAAATTGGCGTGCATTTGATTGTGCTCAGGTGCACCTCATCACTGCGTGAGTATAAGAGGGCACGAGCGGAATGCACAAGCAGATTTTCGCTTCAGAGCCTTCGCCGTTCTGAGCTACTTCAGGAGACCCCCTCTGCGAGTTCTGGAGAACGATCGAGAAAGAGTCGTGATTTCAAGAGTTCCTGCTATGCTGCTCTCTCGTCTGATAGCGTTTTATCTGGGCTGCTGTCAGCGGATCCTGCGGGCTGGTGACCTTTTTAAAGGCCGGCTATGCCAGTCATCTTGCATATCCAGCGAGCAAAGACCTCTGAGTGCATGGAGTTGCCGCGTTGGGTTTTTCTGGTCAACCGGGAGAAAGAGCAAATTTCGCGAGACGGCTTCCCTCGCTTCTGCCGCACCACGTAGTTCCGTGGTCCTCCTGGAGGAGACCGCTCCCCCCCCGTAACAGGGCTGAGTGTGTCCTTCGGCGCACCCCGAGAGGCTGAGATGTCTTCGGCAGCATCAGAGGGTGAGTCAGATGGTGAGTCTAAAGCCGCTTCGGGAGGGCGCTAGTTTGGCATACTCCGCAGACGAGGTAGACACCGCGGGGGATGCCGAACTATCGGCTCTGCTCCTCCGCGCCATGGAAGGAATCAGTCTGAAGGTGCCGCATGTGCCTTCAGCCACCCTTTCGCAGCTGGATGATTGGTTTCTGGGAGCTAGAGATCCGGCCCCACCACACTCTCTCCCAGTACCATTCTTTCCGGAGGTGCACAAAGAGCCTACCAGATCGTGGCGAGCCCCTTACTTGTCACACCTGCAGCCAGGCTCTTTGCCCCTCGCTACTCTCGATGGCGGTGCAGCCAGGGGGTATGCGGCGACCCCTCGGGTGGAGCGCACTGTTGCGGTGCATTTATGCTTGCGCGGTGCTTCCGCCTACTGTGATCACCATGCACGCGTTGACAACGCTCCAAGTCTACCAGGCTGGAGCGTTGCAGCTCCTGCTTGAGAGTGGACTGGACCAGGGGGCAATGCAGGAACTCCGCTCTGTGACTGACTTCGCTCTTCGGAGGTTGAAGATCGCAGCGCGTGCCCTTGGTCAGGTAATGTCCACCACGATGGTCCAGGAGCGACTCCAGTGGCTGAACCTGGCGCAGGTGCCGGACGCCGAGAGAGCACGCTTTCTCAATGCCCCCATCTTTCAGGTGGGCCTATTCGGCGACACAGTGGAGCACTTGGCCCAGGGGTTCTCGGCAGTTCAAGAGCAGACGACGAGCCGATGTCTCACATCCTGCCGAGGCAGGCCGCGGGCAAGGGGCACCGCCTGCTGCTCAGGGACCGGCCAAAAACACCCGGGGGGGTGGGAAGCATTCCTGACACTGTCAGCACGGAGGTGATGAGGACTGCTCTTCAGGTGACAACGATGACATCTCCGTCCCCACTCCCGGAGGAAGGCCGGGAGCTTCTGTGCACACAGAAAGAGCAAGTCTTGACGAAAAACTCATCACCTCCGGGCCCAGTGCCCAGGGGTTCCCATCTGACCCAAATGTTTTTTGTCTCCTCAGATGCTGACCCAGGGTGCTGGATAGCGCTTCCCACCCCCTCGCGGTGGTTGATACGGATGGTACACCTCGGCTATGCGATTCAGTTCGCCAGTCGCCCGCTCAGGTACCGCCGCATCCACTATACCTTTGTCCATTTAGAGAGCGATGCTGCCGTCCTGCGTGCGGAGGTTGCTGTCCTACTGGTGAAGGAAGCAATCAAGCCTGTCCCTCCTGCAGAGATGAAGTCAGGGTTTTACAGTCCTTACTTCATCGTGCCCAAAAAGAGCGGTGGGCTGAGACCCATCCTGGATCTGAGAGCTCTGAATCGGTCTCTTCCTAGGTTGCCATTCAAAATGCTCACTCCGAAGCGCATACTAACATGCATTCGGAGACAGGATTGGTTTGCAGCCATCGACCTGAAGGAATCGTACTTTCATGTCTCGATTATGCCTCGACACAGACCCCTTCTGCGGTTTGCACTCTAGGGTCGAGCACTTAGGAAAGAGTCTTACCCTTTGGCCTGTCCCTCTCTCCCCATGTCTTCATGAAGGTCTTGGAGGGTGCCCTCTCCCCTCTATGGCAGATGGTATCCACCAGAGAGTGCGCGCAGGCCATGCTGAACTGCCTGGATACGTTCAGTCACAGAACAGCGGTTCCTCTCAAAACTTTTCAGAGGCTCCTGGGGCATATGGCAACTGCAGCCGAGGTCATGCCGCTGGGCTTGCTGCATATGAGACCGCTTCAGCGTTGGTTACACGATCGGGTCCCATGATGGGCATGGCACCGTGGCACACTTCGGTTTGACATTTCCCCAGAGTGTCGCCGCCTTTTCAGCCTGCGAACCAACCCTGCTTTCCTCCGGGTCGGACTACCCCTAGGACAGAAACGTGGCTAAAACCAGATGAATATATTACTTTAAATGAGTCTACACCCCAGGATTACAGCTATAAAAATTAGCCACGTCCGAAAGGCAGAGGAGGTGGAGTTGCTACAATTTATAACAATATTCTCCGTATTTCTCAGAAGACAGGCTTTAAATAT
>JAUCMU010000047.1:10891094-10915926 GCA_032275025.1 Enteromius treurensis | reverse complement strand
ACATGACTACTTAGTGAAGTGAAAAAAGTGTTGTTACCAATGTCCTGTTACACATTTGTACTTACACACACCATTCTAAAGGATTGTTACATGTGTGTAGTTACAGAAATATCACAGCTGTAGATACTATGTAGCAATGTGTACTTACACTGTGGTTACATACTAGATACACATCTAGTTACTATGTATGTACACAGATATTAAGGACACTTAATATAAAGTGGGACCGTATATGGTTCTATAAGTTTATATACTTTATAATATTTTGTGTTGGATTGCATATTTATATTTTCATTTTTATTTTAGTTGAAATTGTATTTTTCATTTGTTTTTTATTAATGTCAGTGTAACTAAAGCTGATATGTGTGTGTGTATGTATGTATGTGTGTGTGTGTATATATAGATATATATAGATTGATAGATATAGATATAGATAGATATGTATTTGTGTTTATTTACTGTGTGCGTATAAATACTTATTGATATATATATATAAAATTGTTATTTATATTTTACTTTATAACTCATCAACCGCTTCAAGCACTCTTGTGTGTTTGTGTATATATATATATATATATATATATATATATATATATACACACATCTTATTGCATGTTGTATGTAAACATCAAACATGTTACTGTATTAGTTATGTAATATTTATATTTTACTTTATAAATCATCTACAGCTTCCAGCACTCTTTTAACATCAAGATTTTTTTAGATGAGGGTACACAGTCACGTGTGTCCAGCCTTCTATATCTATTGTAGTCAATATTTTTTAAATATATTTACAGAGCAAATATAGCACTGCCATTTCCTTTTTCCACCTATATTTATTTTAGATCGTATTTCAACCCCGTGAGAGCATCATGGCTTCCTTATTTTAGAACAGCAACTGCATAGTTCATACTTCAGTGTCTATATACTGACATGGTTTTTACTCTACATTGTGTCTTCAGCAGCCATGGACCCCAGTGAAGCCCCCGAGCGACCTCCCAAGCCTCTTCCCCGTCGCATCAACTCCGATCGCAGGCCCAGCCCAGTTCCCCCCGGAGCGAGCCCAGGGCCCAGCCAACAGATCAGCAGCGAGATCGAGCACCTCTTGAGCCAGGGCTACTCCCATCAGGACATCCAAAAAGCCCTTATGATTGCACAGAACAATATCGAGATGGCCAAGAACATCCTGAGGGAGTTTGTGTCCATCCCTTCTACTGCACATATCTTAACATAGCAAAACGTCTCCGAGCATCCTGTCGCGACCCAGCCACGCTCGTCATGCATTCGTCTAGACTCCCGAAGAAAGGAGTGCAAACCTTGCACTCTAGCTCTAGTGATGGCGAGAGACTCTTTCTCCGTAACACTTCTCGGATTCTCTGTCCTCCTCCGCGCGTGCGGAAGAGCGAGGGGTTCGTTGCGGCCGCTTCTTCAGCCCGAAGGCAACGCATGTCCCCTAAGGACAAAAAACTAAAAAGACAAAAACATGGATGTGTTTATATATGATTTAATATATAAATCAGAATATTGAGTATAGTTAATATATACACATGTATGTTGGAGAGGTTCAGCTGCAGAGATCAGGGTGTGTGAAGTATTAGGCCTCGGAGTTCGAATAGCTAAAGGGAGTTAAACAGCAGACTGCAGCCGAGCATTTTCTGGCGTGAAAAATGGCCTTTACTTATGTTGCTTCGGTACATTTTGTTTTCTAGTGTGTGGTTTTTCATTTTTCGTCTGTCTTGTAGCATGCCGTACATGTCGGTCCCCCCCCCACCCCCACCAGCACAGTCGCCTGGTTCAAAAATACCGCTCAGCCCAAAGCAACCCGTTCTCCGCTTGACCTTGACCTCCAGGGTACTATGGGATTTTTTTGTTTATTTTTTTTAGGCGCGTGGTGGTGGCTGGCATCGGAATTGGGCTCTCCGTCAGCCTTGTTACATCTGTGTAGCATTACTGTAACTGTACTGTACCATGAATTGACTTCCCAAATGTTTTAAGGACAGCCAGTCCTTCAGATTCCCAGTAGGAACGTGCTGATGAAGGGTACACGTGTCTGATGTCAGCGAACATGTCACTTGTTTTGCTCTAATCTGAATGTGTCATTAATATGGTGGTCTTCGACTTTTGTGAAGTAGTGTGTTTACTAAAGATAGTGTTCTTTAACAGATAAAGGGCAAGTGAATCTACTTAGTAAAAAAAAAAAGAGCGAGAGAGAGAGAGAAGTATTTGCTTAAAAAGGTCCAAGGCCTGGCCAAGTTTCTGTATTCGGTGGGGACTGAAATCACTCTTGGGGAGGTTCGGACTCTTGTATGAAGCTGTTCATCTTAGAAACCATTTCATTTGATCACCTTAATATATTATTATTAATGTAATTTTTTTTTTTTTGATTTATTGTTATTAATACAGAAGTGCTTTACTGCTGCTATTATTGTTAGTGCTAAACAATTAAGCCTTAAATGTACATTTGTGAATACTGTGTTTAACCCGTTTTAAAGTGACAGTATCGGTTGTGTGTAATTTGGTAATGTAGCATACTTGAAATCAGAAGCAACTTGCGCAGGAGTGAGCCCAGCTGATTTTTTCAGTCTGTGTGTGTGTGTGTGTGTGTGTGTGTGGGATGTCTTGTTTTCATCCAGGTACGTTGCGTTTTGCTTGAAATACATGCATTTTTCATTTATCGAAATGGTGAAATGCGTCACGAGGCTCATCGCAGAAGGCCTTATTTTTCAGTCCTTTTCTTGTACTACAAGGTTTTGGTGTTCAGCCCGCCCTGATTGGATCGATCTTTCAGTGGCAGCCCTGTTCAAGCCATGATCGCAGTGTCCATAGTCCGCCTGCTGTTAGGGAGAAGGTTCTTCTCCATCTCCCTTTTGTACTCAGGAATACCGTACATTTCAACAGAATCTACATGAGACCGTCTCGTTTTCAGGGGGAACACAATTCTAGACTACTTTCTCAACGACATCAGCATCAAATTCATTCATTCTGTGTTCCTTAAAGGGACAGTTCACAAAGAAATGAATTCTGTCGTTATTTACTCACCCTCATGTCATTCCAAATCCGTTGACTTCTATTGTATGCATAAAAAGAAAAGAAAGCAAGTCGTAAAGCTTTGGAATGACACAAGTCTTAATTAATAATGCCATTTTTTATTTTTGGGTGAACTGTACCTTTAAAATTTCCAGTTATTGTTTGTTATTGCACCAGCACATTTGAATGCACTATTAATACATTAAAGTGACTTTGAGTCTCTCGTGTGGGACTGGAGGACTCATGATTGATGTCACCGACATCAAAACTGGCCCAGTTTTGGTTTCTACTAGCCCCTAGTGTTTTTGAAAATGTTGCACTGGGATTGCAGGTACTTCTCAATCTAGTAGGTACACGTTCAACCTTGAGAGGTTACGATAAGACGGGCTGGTTAGTTCAAGTTGTAGGCTGTTATCTCTTGGTTTGTAGATTCTGTTGCCTTGAAGAAGCATATAATGGTTTATTACGGATTTATTTTTATTTTTTTTACTGCACCATATGAAGTTTAGAGATGAGAAGGTGATATATTTGTTTTCTTTTTATCATTTCATTTTACTGTACTACTATTTCTTGATGATGTGTGATGGATGTGTGTGAGGTTGTGTGTACAACATTTGGCACAGTGTACCAATTTGTGCTGTGATACTGTCACTTTAAAATCAAGCGTGTAAAGTTACTTATACATAGAAAACGTGGAAATGGCAATGTTTTGTTTCATTTTTGCATTCCTGTACATGTCAGAATTTTATTTTTGTTTACTGATGTGAATATTACTGTGAGCAGTGCCATATGTTTAGATATGTCCGTAAGTTTTGTTCTGCTACCCGGAGGAAAAAAAAGGCCTTGTTTAGTGTAAAGAGTGACTGATATCCCTCATTAATTTCTTTTGGAAAACGTTTCCATTGTCGCTCAACGCTTCTTTGGCTTGGTCAGTGACGTCATAGTGAATATGTCTGTTTACTGGAATGTCTCGAATCAGACCACAAGAGGGAGCTCGCTCCTCATTCTGCCATAACTTGCCTGAGTATTTCAGGGTTTCTTTCTTTTGTGCTAGTTCTCATATCACTTTGGAAGTATGCACAGCGCTATACTGTTAATTAAAACAATAGAACAAACGTCATGGCCACACTGTCTGTTTAAAGTGTGTGTTTTTGTCTCTGCGTGTGTGTGTCCTTATCCAAAAAAAAAACTATTTTGTACCCAAAAGTGAGGTGAACCTGACAAAATCTCCCTTTGGGGACGCCCCTATGAAACCAAAGTACATTATAAAACCATTACGCCTATGGAATGTCCCCGTTTAGATAGCTATGTAAACGTGTGTGTGTGTGTGTGTGTGTGTTTGAGACTTGTTGATATACTTTAATTTTTTTTTTTTCTTCTAACTAAAATGCGTTTTCTTAGGAATATAGACATAATCCTTCAGGATGGTACATTTTTGGTGGGAAGCAAGCTGAAAACAAGTAATGTAACGTTATTAGTAGCTAGTGGACAGAATGGAAAGTCCTGAAACTCGACCAGAACATATTTCACAAGTCTGGTATATCCTAGTCTCAGTCTCAGACGTCACGCCCACGGAGCGCGGGCTGAATGTTTGATTCATATGGTACACTTTTCTGGAAACACTTCAACAATGTCGAAGTCGTCACCTGATTGGTTGAATTTGAGCGGATTTCCGGTGGGCGCGAGTGTCGCGTTTATTTTCGGTCCGCCGGGAAACAGCGCAGACGTGTAATTGCGGGGAAAAAATTTCGTGTTTACATGAGAGACAAGCATTTATTAAGATCAGTTAAACGTTGGATTCTCAAAAGTATGGATCCAATTTTACTAGTTGTGTGTCTCCTCCTATCTTTTATGGAAGATCAAGTGAAGTACGTAACTCAGAAGGGAATATCATCCGCGTTTGCTGGCAAACATGAAACAACAGACGCTGACATCGCAGCTGGCCAATTGAGTGTTGTGTTCGGTTCTACAGAATTGCTCGTGGGTGTTAAAAAAGTGGAGAGATAAGCTTCAAACAGATGTTTACTGCGAGCGTCTCATCAGGATTTTCTATGCTGATTGACTTGTTGCACGCCGACGCCGTTCTGTTGTTGTGGGGACATTTCCACGCCCCGAAACGTGACGCTGAACGAAACGAACTGTGATTGGTTGTTTGACATGTCAGTCAAACGGCCTTATGGGCGGGCCTTGACCAAAGAAAGCGGCTATGAATTCCAGACCTTCAGCCCTCAGTCTGAAGTAAATGGGAGTCCCCAAATACAAACTGACATGAGTGCGAGGTTAAAAACATCTATTTATTTTTTGCAATGTCTCTCAAAAGATTGGCTTTATGCTAATCTGCAGTCATTGGTCGATTGGTCATATTTTCATTTTATCATGTCCGTAATGAATGATAAAGCAGTGTTTGTGAGCCTTTGTGTACGGCGTTACCACGGAAACCACTTTTGTACCCCTCCAAAAGTGGCACCTAGTAGCATTCAGAATAAAAGCAAAAGACCAATGAGTAGTCAAGTTTCACGTCAAGATGAAACGGCTTGGGATTCATTTGAAAACGACTCGATTCAGAGTCGCCTCTTTTCTTTTGAGAGACAGTAACTTTATACATGGCGCACTTTCAGATTTCAAACTTTGCAAGATGTTTTCATTCACTTAGAGACACATTCGTTTTCAAATATTCACAGATACCCCTTTTAAATACTAGTTCTTTTTTTGTTCAACTGTGGGGAAAAGAAACCTAGTTGCTGCACATTTGAACTAAAGGTCTAGCTACATAATATTAGTTGTAGAAACAGAAAAATATGCATTTTTGTTTGATGCTTTAAATCTAATAGGTTAGCAGACAGAAAGAAAAATATTATTGATCCAAGGTTCTGGTGCAAAACAATGGCAATGCACTACATAGACAAGCAGGATGAAGGCCATGCCTTTTTGTATAGTGCTTTCATTCTCAGCTTGACCTTAGGCTATGAAAAGTTCTTAATAAAAAATTAATTCTTGCGAAGACAAATATATTTTTAATTGTGCTGCAGATGTTCTGTGGGTTTAGTTTAAGATCACTACAGCAGTTTGACATGTGCCAGCCCTGAAAATAAACCATTCGTCATGACTCACTAACACAGAGCGGCTATTATCGACTTTGTGTTCTTCCTTAAAGAAAAAAAATGGCTTTTTGAAATGAAGGCTTTTAAAAACAAAACAAAAACAAACAAACATGTTTCTTAATTCTATATCAGATTTTATTTTTTATTTTTTTGGAACATTTAACCCTATAAATAACCTGTTTTAAAGCAGACTTAAATCCAGACGTCTACTTTAACCTAATGCTGCACATTTGGTACTTAATGGCCAAGTAAACATTGCTTTTGACACTAATCACCACCATCAAAAGCTTAAAATTGCCTTTCGTGGCCAACAGTTCCTTTTTATGACAAATGGCGCATGTACGAGATGTACGTTCCCTGCAATTGGGGCTTGGTGACCTAAAAGGTCCTGTCGTGGAAGGCCGATGTCCTGATGGGTTAAATGTGATTGGCCCTTCCCTCACAGCACGGCTGCGGGTTTACACTTTTCCCGCATTCTGATTCAAACACAATCTAGGTCAAGAGGTGGCCCGATCGACATTGTTTAACCTCCTCTCCAAATAACACTTGCAATGTTCTTGCTGAGATTGAGCAAGGGAAAATCAAATAGTGGATGCAGGAAGCACTTGAGTGCATTTTCTATTTGTTTTTCTCAGGATTTCGCGCGCTGGCCTTGCACCTTGTTGCAGGAAAGCTCATGCGTCTGTTTCTAGGTTTTTCGTTGCTGGAAAGGCAAAGTCTTTTCAGATAATCGGACAAAATGATCTGGATGACTGCAGCGTCTGCTTTTATCTTCAGAATTGTTATCTTTATGATCTTCGTAGTGTTTGTTAGTCGAAAGACTTATTGTTCAGGCAATTCAGACAAAGGACTGACTCATTTCTTATTCAAATTGATTTATTTCCCTTTTTCCTTGATTTAGATTGTAGTGTTCTTGTCTCTGGAGTATCATGTAATATCTGTTGTCTAAATTTGGCTATGGCTTTGATGCTATGGGTTTAGTATTTTTAGATAGTATGTCACTTTTGTTAATCAAAAAAATGCAAATTAATGCAAGCCTAAATTGAGCCAAGGTAGGCTATGATATTTTTGGATCATTTGGGACTATTATTAATGTGATATTTACTGCTCCTTGATGATTTTGGGTTTCGTGCCTGATTGGTCGATTCCAGTGGATAGATTGGATATACTGCTGATTTTGACTTCGGACTAGTTAGTGGGGTTCCTCAGTGACTAGTTGTCTAATCAATAGGAGGGGCTAGATCATTTTTTCGTTGCCCGGTTCGTTCGAGCTGTTTCTCCTTTTCTGCGATATTTATTTACTACATTTTTTGACCAGTTGGACCTAGTTTATTATAGTTTATAGTTTATTATGATGAGTATAGTTATTATTAATTCATGTGTTCTTGGCCGTTTCCTGGGGGATTTAATGATAACTATATATCATGATATAATTTTTCTTGATGAAACGATAATAGGAAGCTAGGTGTGTGCAATATGTATATCGATTGATATATTCATTGGGATTTTGTCAGTAAAGTCGTTTCTTTGATTAGCGGTTAATCATCATCTGTTTTCAAATGAAGCGACAGAGCTGTAGATCACTGACAAGCTACACGCGAAACTGAACGCAATATTGCGTAGCTTGTCAGTAATCAATGGCTCAGTGTACTGTAGTGGTGCTCCATTTGAAAAGAGGTGATGCATATTTACTGGCTTTACTGATAGGGTGTGCATAATATATATCGCCCCGTCATAATGAATGCTAATAATGCTTATGCGCTAAAGGTGGAACGCAACAGCACTACTCAATTTTAGCACAATGCACACTTTTATCCGATCAGTTCAAATTAAATGTATTAAACGAGTAATGGAATGCAATTACACACTGTAAAAAATGGCCGTGATTTTAACGGTAAAAAACTGTGAAAATGCTACGGTAAAAACCTGATGAATGGTTAATGGTGAAATCCTGTTAAATTTACAGGGAAACATCTTAAACTGACATTCTCAAAATTCCCTGCATTGCATTTTAAATTTTGTTTGAATTTGATATTTTTTTCTATGAAATAACTATGTTTCTTCTTAGTTTTTTGTATCCGTTATGTTTTTTAGGGTTGTATGTTACATGTAATGTTGGACATTTCAGTTTAATAATTCTTACCATGATGGTGTTTAGTGCTTGTGGTTTTTTGCAGTTTTTTTGTATTAGCGGTAAATCTCAATCAGCTGTTTTTAAAATGCGCGGCAGTTGATACACAGAGCCGTAGATCACTGACGAGCTACTCAATATCGCGTTCTGCCGGTTTTTTACCGTATTTTTTTTTTTACAGTGCAGTATTTTACTTTACTGAGATTATGCTGTGGTTGTGCCTTTATACTAAATGTATTTAGATTACCGTGTTTTATAGAAATACCTATAAACCCTGTACTGTAAGCTAGTTACATTTTTACCATGGTATTGAGCTGTGCTATATATGATTACAATGATCGAAATATATGCTACTACGGAAAACCAATGATTCCTTTTAGTACATCTTAGAAACAGTCTGAAGAATTACAATTTTTCCATGTAAAATATAATATAATATAATATTGCGGCAAACTATGCTGAAGAAATGTCATCAAAGTTTATTTGTTAAAGAAAAATGACTGGAAAAGTGTAAAAAATTCAAAAAGGTTTTTTAAGTAAATAAAGAGTATTTATGGTATGTTTTCTACAGCTTTAATTTATGAGCAAAAATCTGCCTATAATAATGAGAAATATGAAAAATGTTATTCTTGTTAACATTATCAAATATATGCAAATAAATGCAATTTTTGAAGTCTATGGCACTATTTTTGAATTATTAGGACCAAAGCATTGCCTATTATTATTTTTATTATTTCTTTTATGAACTTCTGTGTTATTGACTGTTATTTGGTCATTTTGAGATTCTTGGGATCTCTGCCGGTTGGTGAATTCCAATGGATTGTTTGGCCATTTTTGATGTTTTTTGATTTGGCTATTTTTAAGTTTTTTGGTCTTTAAGAGACTAATTAATTGGAAGCTCAAAATAATTAGTCCGGTTTCACGTTCACCTGACCGTGATCAAATGTCTTCTTGCTGTTGTCTTTAAAAAACAGAAAACTCTGCAAGCTAAATAAAGCCGCAATTAAAATATCAAATATATATATTTGTAGTTAAGAAACGTTTAAATCAATTAGTCCAACTGAATTGCATTAGATGTGTGCATCTAATTTGCAATAATTTAACTGTATTGTATGCATAAAATCAGTATTACATTAGCCATCTGCCATCCAGATCTCTGAATATCTACATAAAGAAAAAGAAAAAACTCATCAGTCCTTTTCTAATCGTGATGCACTGCGGATAAAAAGTATAAAACCATTTTAGCAGTAATTCTCCCTTTTAATCTTGCGCGCTTGATCTGATGCATCTACAGTAGATGGTTATGACCACCATGTTATAAATACCTTCCTAACTTCATTTGAGGAGCATAATTAGTCATTTAGCGCCAAAGAAAGACCCTTATGAAACGGATGATGGGGGTTGCTTTCTTGATTGGATTTTTCCCTCCTTTGTGTCCTTAAGAAATCAAAAGCCAGACAAGCTGAGTTTTCTAAAAAGCAACTTTTCAATTGCACACCAAACACGTTATATATATAGTACATGAATTGAGTGACAGGCGGCAGGAGACAAAGGGATGGAGGAAAGGCTAATTAAGAGAAGTATAGCGATCTCGCCCAGTGTCACTAAGCAACATGCAAACCTTCTTTTTACGCCCTGAGGTTAGGAAGCACACGTCTGAGAAAAGCCAGTCTGCTGCTAAAAACTTCCTTTTTCTGTTCTCTCTTTAATAATAAAATATGCGCACCTTGCGACCTCGTAATTAGCTTTTCCTGTAGTCCTTCAAGTTAATTAGTTTGATGTCTATGTTTGAAATACGCAGATAGAGGGCATTAAATGGTAAAGGCAGTCAAAATGGCAATAGCGTATGATTATTTATATAATTAATCGCGCACAGGTGATGTGCCGCTCTTTTATTTACCATAAACGAAAACACGTTTTCTTTTTTTGGTAATTTTAGGCCTTGAATGATGAAAATGCTTACAAAAGGTTTTAATTTCTTTACTTGGAGATGCAGAAAAGCTATGATGCTCATACGGACGCTGGAGGTTCGAATCCGGCTCGCCACAAATGCTCTTCGCTTCCTATGTCAGCCACTTTTTTTACTCACAAATGGTATAAAAGCCAGAATGTTATGCTATTTGTGCTTGCAAAAGGTTTTATTTCTTTACTTGGAGATGCAGAAAAGCTGTGATGCTCATGCGGACACTGGAGGTTCGAATCCGGTTCGCGACAAATTGTCTTTGCTTCCTTTCTCAGCCACTTTTTTTACTCACAAATCGTATAAAAGCCAGAATGTTATTCTATTTGTGCTTGCAAAAGGTTTTATTTCTTTACTTGGAGATGCAGAAAAGCTATGATGCTCATGCGGACACTGGAGGTTTGAATCCGGCTCGCGACAAATTGTCTTTGCTTCCTTTCTCAGCCACTTTTTTACTCACAAATGGTAGAAAAGTCAGAATGTTATGCTATCTGTGCTTGCAAAAGGTTTTAATTTCTTTACTTGTAGATGCAGTAAAGCTATGGTGCTCATGCGGACGCTGAAGGTTCGAATCCGGCTCACGACAAATTCTCTTTGCTTCCTTTCACAGCCACTTTTTTACTCACAAATGGTATAAAAGCCAGAATGTTATGCTATTTCTGCTTGCAAAAGATTTTAATTTCTTATTTACACTGTAAGAAGGCCAAACATTTAAAAAAGGGATATTTGTATGTTTTGATTCCTTGTCAAATTTTCTTCGCTTTATTTTTGCTACTATGTGTTTATTTAGTTATTTTGTTTTCCTTTGAAAAAAACCCAAAAACAAACATTCATAGCAGTTGACAAGGTCAGCTGTGGGCTTCGCTTTTGTGTTGGTGTATACCGTGTGTTTGGAACTGAAGTGAATTGAATCTGGCAGAACGTGTGAATTGAAGCGTAGGAAACCTATAAAGTACTTTCTGAAGAAGTTCAGCGAATAGAGAACTTCAGTCTATTGATATCACATTGTTGCCGACAGCAGTCACAGGCGACATCTTCTCTATTCATTCAGGATTCGTTTGTATAGTATGTGTACGCTGTCCCTTGCAGGTGACTGAGACAAGAGAAGAAATGCTTCCTGGAGAGCGCTACGTCTTTAAGCATTCAACTACCATCTATTTTCTCAAGGGTGAATCTTTCCTACTGCAGTAAAAGCAGTCAAATCTTCAAGGCGATCTCCATTACCTCAACATCTGCTCTTCTCCACTAACAACATGAGCATATTAAATGCTGAATAAAACATATAAGCTTTTGAATACATTGAGACAAAGTGTCTTTGCATCTAGAGTTGAAGAAAATAATCTGTAAATATAAATTAAGTTGAGAAAAATGTGAAAAAAGATCAAATTAATGACTTGTACGATTGGAGTTGGGATGTTAAACATGGTTTATGATTTATTTGTTACAACAGAAAAAATATTAAATTATATCTAACTACACTATATTATAGACAGCATTAAATATTTTTATTTCTTACTCTCACATAAGATTTTGTCTATAGCAACATCACAAAACTAAATACATATTTTAATATTAACTGCACGAAGCATACCTAAACCCTCAAGCTATTTGAGCTTTTTGGGAAGCGTGTTCATTTTTGTTTACTTGTATAGTACTTCAGTTAGTACTTTGCTAAATGTATTGAAAAGGCATATTCAACAAAGTGAGGTCTTTCAAATTAGCTCTGTATTATTCTAGCTTCATTTCTTGCTGAGTTAATACTGGAGCACAGCAAAAAAAAATTCAGATATTTTTATATATCAAAGGAATAATAGATGATTTCAAGCCTGGGCTTAACAATTGAATTCCTAATCGTTTCGGCGGCCTCCAGTTGGATAATTAAATAATTGGATAATTAATTAGACGTTCTGCTTTTGGCACAAGGCGCACTGAATAAATCATTGGCCCCAACAGGATCGTTGAACTGCGCAGCGGGACTCCTGCGTGCCGCCACACTGAATTTCAGCCGTCAGCTTCCTGTCAGAGAATTATCAGTGAAATGTTGCTGGTTTTTTTCTTCTAAATTTAAAGAATAGCCGTCAGGGTCACAATAGCAGGTTCTTCACAGATTAGGATTGCTTTCTCAGGGACTGCGGCTTTTTTTTCTTTTCTTTTTTGTGGGTTAACTCCTTAACCAAACAAAGAGAAATGACCCAGTTTCTTCCGCCCCTCCCCAATTTGAGTGAAATTGGATAAATGCAGTTGAAATGTGGAGAAACTACTCTTTAAACACAACAATTGACTGAAGAATGAGGGTGGGGGTAGGGTTGGGAACATATATTTTGGAGTGTCTTTTTTTTTTTTGTCTTTTGAACCGCTTCGGGCTGAATAAAGGGCGATATACTCTTACCATTAGAAATGTTGCTAGGTGTGTTTTAGTACATTATATTGGTCAATTTATTCATTGGTTTGTTATTGAAAACTCAAAATGAAGTTGTCTTGGTTGTAGCATCCGTCTCATACAATGACTCTACCAGATAGAGATGGTTCTATTTGACACAGATTTCCCCTCAAGAACAACCCCAACCCCCTTTCTGCCTCCCATGTAAGAAGGATAGGGGGTAGGGAGTTGGCTTAATTTAGGGTTAAGATAAACCACGGGGAAGAAAGCGCGCACCGTCTCCAATATGCTGATTTTAATGATTTAATGAAGGTATTGTACTCCCTGGAGAGAGAAAGCTCTTTTTTTTCCGCTAGTCTTTATGTAAGATGATATTGATCTCTTGGGCGGTGCATAATTCCTTAAAATGTTACAGAAAAAGTCCTTTTTAGGAAGGTTAATGTATCAAAGCCTAATTTTAGCAACCAATTTGATTGTTCAACATTATAATGAATTTGAAAATAAATATTGTAATTATAATTCGGAAGCAGTTAATATCCAAGTTCATTCTCAAGTGGTGTGCCTCAGGGTTCGGTACTCGGTCCAATGTAGTACTCGGTCTAAAATTGACATGCCGTCACCACAGCTAAAAATAATTCTAATGCCAAATATCATCCTGTGCTTAGAGACATTATCACATTCAGGTTGTGGCATTGTTTCCTTTTTTCTTTTTTTCTTATATATTAGCAGGAACGTGACAAGAACATAGCATGAGGTTACTGTTTTAAAAACGTAATGTAGTTCATGGATACAAAAACATAAGCAAAGCACTCCAAGTTAATTATGTTTAGGTTAATTTCAGCGTTAGAAGCAAAAGCATGGTTACGATTTTATAGTAGCCGTGCTTTCTAAAGAATCTGTCCTTAATATAGATTAAACATAGGCAGTTAGGTTGGATTTAATTACATTTTATATTGAACATTTAGCTTGTGTGGGAAGCTTGCTTGGAAATAGTGTCCTTCAACCATCTGCAGTACTCAGACTCTGTACAATATATCGATCTTATCTACTGGTTAGATACATGGGTGCTTGTTGCCCAGTGAAAGTAAATTATTCATACATCCACTACACTATATATAGACTATTAATGGTCACCAGGAAGTTCAAACTAAAAGCTGCTGACATGACCCTCCCTGGTGTTGAATTGATTGGCTTGTTTCAGTACGTTCACGCACCCCTCCGCTGGACCTTTCCTAACCACGATTGTTCAGTTTTTGTATATGTATGCACTTTATTCTTTATTTGGTCTCGCTGATTTAGAATTTTGTAGTGAATGAATGTTAGTTTTGTTTGGGTTGAATGAGATGCTCTTTTGTGGCGATATCCCACACAGTTCTTTCCCAACAGGCAAGAGGCACTACACTGCAAAAAATGCTTTCTAAGACAAGATTTTTTTTGTCTTGTTTCCAGCCCAAGTATCGAAAAATTATTAAATAAAGAAGGATTGTCTAGCCAAGAAAAATTTCTGTCTTGTTTTTAGAAAGAAAAAAAAAAAGCTAAATTTAGGTAACTTTTTGCTTAGAACAAGCAAAATAATCTTATTTCAAACAAAAAACAAGTTAAAACTCACTTAATTTTAGCTTGTTTATTCTGAAAACAAGACATTACTTCTTGTCTCGTAAATCCTTTTTGATTTGAGATTTTTTTAGATATTTTGGCTGGAAATAAGACATATTGAGTATTTCTCCAGGATTTATGAAACCATGTTACAGATGATAAAACAGAGTAGACCTAATTAATACCCTTATTCTTAATCTTATCTAATTTAGCTCACCAGATTTGATTTATTATTACAAACACTTTTTACCATCATAGACATCCCACGAAATCAAATTTAGAAGTCATTGTGTGTTAGCGCCGAGGATGAAGCCCTGTAGTTTAAAAGACATTCAAAACATAGCAGATAAATATAAAATGAAAAAATTGTTCATTATCTTTCAGAAAAATATTGCATTGTTCGTTATTTTGTAAAAATTAAAAAAATGTTTAATAAAAATACCAAACAGAAGCTTGGTAACATTGTATTTTCAATAAAAAATGGATAGAATATTAAAAAAAAAACAATGATAATATGAACAATGAACAACAAGCAATGAATTGAACAATTACACAAGCATTGATTGCAAAATTGTAAGTATTTCTGAAATGTAACATAACATAAGGTTGTGCTTGATCACAAATATCTTTGCATTCAATGTACGGTACTCAGTCATTGTGTAACGATGCAATTATCCACTAGAGCTTCAAAACCGCTGCAGTTTTAGCAGTAATGCTGTGCATTTAATGGATTGGAATGTTAGAACATTTTGAAGTGCTCATTTTTGTTTTCAAAGCCTCCTTTGTAGCCAGCAACAATTTGGAATGTATGCGTTAGAAGCAGACTGCAGCGGGAACAGCTGATGAATGGGCGAATCGCTCTAACTAAGCCTGGCGGTTTGTGTTTCTGTCAGAAAGACAGCTATCTCCTGAAGGACATAAACTTGTGATCATGTTCTTCTTAATCATTGCGACAGAATAACTAAGGACGTTATTGAACAAGCTATAAGGATTTGCCTTAAACAACTTGAGAAAAAGCCACTATGATCCATTCGAGTTTAAGTGTGCGGTTTAGACTAGAAAATGTTATTTTGTTCATGCTTCTTATTTTTTATTATAATGACGGCTATTACAAATCTGTGAGGGTTTCTTTGCTTTTAACTAGAAGATGTTTTGCATTAGCTAGAAAGGTAAACATCTCAAAAAGATTGTGTCTTTAAATTTGTTTCCACCAGAATGACAAGAATTCACATCTTGACAATTGCATTTGAACCCTTTCCAAGAATCACTGATATAAAACGTTTACGCAGAATAATACTTCTCCTTTTTTTGTTTTTTTATTGTTTCCCATTTTAGCAAATTCTTCAGGGTGTATTCATGCAGCTATGCACTTGAGCCAGTTTTTGCAGTTAATTAAATTGAGTGGCAGTATTAAATCGGCAAAGCATTGATTTAGTTCATAAAATTGAAAGCAGTTTGTGCACGTGTGGGGGTGGACGTGGGTGGACGTGTGATTTGTACTTATAGACCTTGCACAGAGCTAATACGAATATACCTTTGTCTGCTTCACAGGGTTTGAAAGCATTTTGGAGGGGCTGTTTGGACCAGGACTCGTAAGAGATCTTACCCTCTTTCAAGGTCAGTGTTACACCGCGAGATTTGTTATAAGGTTATAAGGTTATTATTAGATGGTTACTTTTAGATTAGAATACTTTGTTGGCAGTTAACTTTTAATTATAGTTTAAATAATACCATATTGTCCATGGCCATCACATTTTGTCCATGGCCTTATCTTTTATATTATGAAAATCTATTAAAAGCACGATTTACTACATTTATGTAAAATTATATATATATATATATATATATATATATATATATAAAACATATATAATATGTTATTTTTCAGGCTTTTTAAACACATTGTTCCTTTGCATATCCTTACGACAGCCTAAATGTTATGCTTCAATATAGTTTTTAAAAATCGGTCTATATTGGTCATTGTATATAAATTATACCTTTGCTTTTGTAACTTATATGTGTACCGGTACAGCTTATACCTAAGCCACTAAATAGACAAATTTTCTGTACTGCACCTTTAAATAAACAAATTAGTGTTACAAAATTGCTTAGAAGAAAAATACAGTTTCTGTTTTTGGTCTGGAGAACCACAGGGCTCTATTCTAAGCCCTTTAGTTATTTTGTAGATTACACATATTGCACATTAGCATTAGAGAAAATGTATAAATTGTCTGTTTCTGAATGTATTGAATTGTCTGTTCACCCAGAAAAACCAAAATCACATTAAACAAACTAAATTTTAACATGGCTTTTGTGCAGCTCTTGATAGGCGAGTTGAACAATTTTCGTGTTCAAGAAAAGGGTTTTGACTCGTATTCCTAATATTCACACAGCCACAAATAAAATGGGATTTTACGTGGAAGTGTTATTGAACTTTAAAAGTTGCTCAAGTTAATATTTCATAGACAGATCAGTAAAGGTTAGTTGCAGTTATTCATTTGCTTTTTGCTTGTACTGTAACATCCGTCATGTTTCTTTTTATAGTCAGCATTTTGTCTTTTTTGTCATTTAATCTCTTCATTATGAGAATAACATATACATGCATGTGAGACAGCTTTACCTGTCACATGCATGGAGCGGTGAAGAACGCAAGATTGTCTCCTCTCGGGTTTTTTCGCAGTCAGTCGGTCAGCAACTAAAAATAAACAAAACGTCCTTGTCATGTGATTGTTAGCTAGCGGCTATGATCAGACACAGTGTTGGAAATATAGTCTGTCAAAGATCATAACAAAGAACATCATTTAAAGGGGGTCATATATGGGGGTCTAGATTTATCACTTTAATGTTCCTTCAAAGGCCCACTTATGGTGGCCAAGGTTTCTTACACCAAAAAACCTTTGTCATATCATTTCTCATGCTCAAGAAGATCATGCACATGACTCCTGTTTGTGTCACCAATACATCCGACTAGGTCTTCCTTTAAGGGCTTTTTCATCAAATATTAACAAGTGGGTTATTTAATATATTTTTTTTTAATCTTTTGATCCTCAATCAAAACAATAGTTAAATATTACCGTTTTGTGTGTAGTTCCTAAGCATTTTAAAGTCATTTCTTTGGTGTTTAATCAGAATGTAAAAACAAATACATGAATATTTTGATTTTTACTGAGAATATTAAGTAAAATAATCAGATATGATGACGTATAACAAAACAAATCTCTCAGCCCTGAATGAAACAATGATTTGCTAAATTCTAAACAATAAAAGCTGAAAGTACGCACAGAAATTAGATATAAAATAAGTTATTTGGAGCAATAATTAGTATCAAAATGCATCTAATTTACAAGCAATAATGTTTGTTGTAATATGTTGCAAAGTATATTTAGTGTTTGTTTATGAAGGACAGCACTGATATGATTTATTTTCTCTTGCAGATTGTGAGCCGGAGGGTGTGTCAGATTGGTCGTTTAATGAAAATTGTCTCTTTTGCTGCTTAAGACGTGAAAAAGTGAAGGTAATTAATCTCGCTCTTATTTTCCTATCTGTATGTTTCTGCAAACAACGCATTAGCAGTTGCACATATCACATCGAGCCTTTGAACATTTTCAACCACGCCGCACTTTAAGTGTGTTTGTAGTTGCTGGGCCATTGGTCTTGAAAGAAAATAATAGGTAATGTTCGTTAATGCTTTCAATCTTTATCTGGAGTCAAGGGAATTATTATAACTTAGGTTTTTGTTAAGCCATGACTTGAAAATCTTCAGAGGTGACAGATTGACTGTGAAGGAACTACAACAGTCAGTCATTTTCTCTGGGATTGTCTATAACCTGTCTATGACCTGATCAGTCAGCTTTTGTTTTGCTTTTGTTTTCACAAATTTGCTGGCTAACAATCTGCCAAGTACGTTGGTACAATATTAGACCTCTTAATGAATTATGACTGTCAAATGTACACTAACACTATGTACACTAATTTTCTCTTTTCAGGAAAATTTGGTTGGTTTGAACAACCAAGTGTTATCAGAAGCCGACAGCTTCAAACAAGAGCAGTCCAACATTAACAAACTTGAGAAGCAAGCAGAGGATTTCCTCAATGTTGTCTTCTACAGAAAGGGTAAGACTTGTGTTATATTGTACTTTAAATAAAATTAAACCACAGTATTGATAAAGTGAGTTTTTAAGTTTGCAAAGTCTTTTAGAAATTACCAAAATAAATTATTGCCATAACTACTTAAATTGTAAAAAAAAAAAAATAATAATAATGTGTATACAGTAATACAGTACCATACCATTTACATTGGTAGATTGTCACTGAAGGCATTCTCACTATATTTAGATTTTGACATATTCAATTTTAACGCACAGATTATACACACAGCACATGTATGTTTTTAGTCTTCTGCTTCCCTTCCTGGCAGTGTATATTTGATGTTTTTTACTCTAAACGATCTTAGGAAGTGGCTTTTCCTTTTTGGAAGTCTGCAGGACTTTACTGCTCTGTAGGAAATGTTTTCAAAGGCTTGTTTGCCAAATCCAGTGGCTTTGATTTTCACAATGGCAAGAGTATTGTGAAAGAGTGTTCCAAGATATATAAGTTCATATAAGAGAAAAATTGATGAGAGGTACTTTTAGTCAAATATAAACTAATGCATGCGTGTTTAGTAACAGTGCTGCAAAAAATACAGGAGATTTAAGTAATATATGTGACCCACGAGAGCTTGTTTATTCAGCTTTCAGATGATGCATACATTTCAAGATATTGACTCTGACTATGCGTCCTTCGTGTATTTTTCCTCATCAGACCTCCCGAGATTTACAGACCCTCACATTCCTCTAGTGGCTCGTGAGATCATGCAGCGAATGATCCGACAGTTCGCTGCCGAATATACCTCAAAAACCAGCTCAACTCAGGACGTACCCCAACCCCAGTCCCAGCCCAACGGCACCAAGGACCAAAGCCTGCCGAAAGCGCCCTCGCTGGAGCCGGACGCCTCCACACCCGGTACCGGCGCCGCTGCCTCCGCACAGAATCCCGTCCTCAGCAAGCTTCTCATGGCAGACCAGGACTCCCCGCTGGACCTCACCATCAAGAAACCAGAGACAGAACCCAGCGAACAAGGTCAGACACCTTCAGATCGTCTTTCATTCATCTGCTACACTTACGGAACAATGAATTCACTCTAAATGGCAGTTTTTTTAAATTAAGTGATTAATTGCTGTCAATTATCAATGATATTTCTGAATACAGAATACATTCCTTGATCATTTTAAACTGAACCTTGGTAAAATATTACAAAATATATTACAGTTTTTATATGATGACTTGTTTTCAGATAATGTATCTTGAATTAAGTTTCTGGAAAATAATTTAGTTTCTGATATGTGTTGAGAACGTTTACTAATAATAATAGAAGAAAGACAAATATAGGTTAAAAAAAGTTTTTTGCAGCATATAAACATACATGCAGGGAAAAAATAGTGTTCACAATTTATAATTTTCTTTCCTATATTTTCTAAATTGTGCACACGATTTATAAATCAAGTGAATAAATTAGTAAATCATGCGCACACAAATGTGCCGGGCAACGTATGTTGCAAAAAAAAAAAAACTCTTATTAACCCATATTTGTCTTTCTTTATATTATTATTACTATTATTATTATTATTATTATTAATAAAACATATCAGAAGCAAAATTATTTCCAGAAACTTCTTTCAAGATATGTTTTTTTAAAACAAGTTATCATATAAAAACTGAAATATTTGTAATATTTTACCTAGATTTTTGATCACAGAAAGTAAATATTAAACAGCAAATTACCTCCAAATATTTGCTGTTCTAAAAAAAGCATATATTTTCAAGAGTCAAAAAGAAGCAATTGTTGTAATTGCTCAATAAGTGCTTTAAACAAACTTTAATATGCTGAAATGAAACAAAGGTTTCAATATTTGCCCAAAAATATGTCATTAAAATATTAATGAGAGCACAGATGAAGCATAAATAGCAAGTTTATACTAAATATACTTATACTTAAAATAGCCCCCCCCCTCTCAATGCATTAATTATATGCATAAGAGGCTCATATTTCTAAGTAAAAATATTAATTATTTTCTGATAAAACATTTGAAGTTATAGGCCACCTGCATGTTAATAGGGCACCTGCAGTATGTTATTGTTATAATTTTCTAATTATCATTTATATATTTTAATTAAGGAGATATTTTTATTTAGTAATAATCATCATCATCATCATAATAATTATTAGTGATATTGATTATATACGCACAAAAACCAGAACCTCAGAAAGGGAATGGAAAGAACTTTTAAGTTTCCAGCAGTATACAATTTAAAAAATAAAGTTGGATGTATATGGTTGAAAGAAAACTAGACTGTTTGATTCAGTTTTGTTGATTTGCTTTTCCTCAGTTTGGTCTTAGAATATGGTGTTTTTATTTACAGATGGAGTCCTTGACCTCTCAACTAAGAAGAACCACAGTCATGGTAGTGTCTCACTGAAAAGCTCTCATGGTTTCTCAATCATGCCCACAGCTAAGGGGTAAGAAGTATTTTTTCCCTAAGTTTAACATGCAGTTTCGACAGTAACAAGCCTGATTTGAATCATGGTTATGAATCAAATTTCATAATTTGTCTGATGCTTGAAGGAACAGACAAGCCAGATTAATCTAAATGAAGTGTCATCAGAGAACAATGTTGATAGTTTATGTACAACCCCTTGTGGGACCTTGAATTTCCAGCCTGGACAGTCCGTGTCCTTCTTCTTTTCCACACTAAGACAACTTTTAAATTTGTAACTACGTGTCTACTAACTCTCAGAGTAGACCGTCAAGGGTACGTTTAGGGTTATTAGAAAAAGTTGACATATACTTGCGTAGTTTCTGATAGTCAGTGTATAGTATGCTGTGAATCCATCAAAATAAGGTGTTAGGAGATATTAAAGCACAGTCTACTAATACTCTAATGACTGCTAGTTGACATGTAGTTGGAAAGTTACTTATTGTTAGTAGAATGTCTAAAGTGGACTATTGAATTAAAGTGTTACCGAAACTTTTGAACAAACGTTAGATGTTTTAACCTTGTAAAATGTTAACACTAAGCCTAAGTTAGGTCAAATTAAATGTTACATGAGACTTTTTTTTTTTTCTGTTTATTTTATATTTGTTTTGCAGTTTCTGTAATCCTGTTAAAATTTGGAACATGTAAATACACATTAAAACCCAGATTTGTGTTATTTTATCTTCTGGCAATAAACCTGTATCATATGTAAAATATAAGATGTTTATTTGCAAAAACCGATAAAAAAAGTAATCCACATCCTGCTGTGGATTATTCTTCCAATAAAGCGCAATCTATAGCGCTAAAACATGCAATGTGGAGTTATCTGCGTTAGCTATAAAACAAACTATAAAAATGTACAAAAAATAAAAATACAATTAAATTAATTTTGGAAATGACTTGATTATTTGTTGAAGTTATTATTACTTAATCAAAACAACCCAGCTGCAATTAAAGTTATTACTTGGAATGAACAAGAAACTTCTAAAAACAGTAATAATAAAATTATAAAAATATAAAAACTGAGTAAGCGGTTTTTGCAAATTAACTCTTAATATGTAATTTAAACGACCAAATGGATTAAATGGGCTAAAATTGCTAGAATTGGTTAGTTAAGTAAGTTAAGTCACTGAATATTTGGTGGCAAATTAGCTAACCCCACTACTTCAGCGAGAGATTTACTCTTTATAATAGGCTCTTTCTATTTGTTTAATAATGCTAACACTGCTTAAAATTTGTCATACTTTATTGTTAGAAAAATACCATGATCTGCATACAAAACACATATAGAAAATTCATTGTCAATCATATTTTATATGTGGAGAAATGTTTTGCGCTATTTTATTATTTATTCATTTTTTCCTATAGAGAGTAAAGGTGCTTGGACTCTGAAAGTCTTAAGTGTATTTACACGAGTACAATACAGTCATCTGAGCTATGTGGAAGCATCCATAGATAGCATGTTAAGGCATCCAATATTTAGCTTTTTTTTTGCGTTCAGTGTGAAAAGGGCTTTACTTGTCGCCATGCTGTAATTGGCAGAAATCATGTGGCAAAAGGGTTGCTCACAAATTGTTTGGTAATTGGTTTGATTGGTTTGATTATTTAAAATTAGTTAATCGATCTAAAAAATTACTATAGTTGTTTATCAATGAAAAAAATAAGTTTGACTTTGTTGGATACAGTTGAGATCTTATAGAGCCAGTGATCTAATAGTCCTCTTGCACACAAAAACATATTTATTTGTTTATTTTTACAAAAAAGTATTGGGACACCAAAGTGTACCCTTTTCATGGGAAAATGTCCAATTCGCTTTCTAGCAAACAAAGGAATTTCCAATTGCAAACCACATTCTCACATCTGAACATTTTATCTTTCCATATATTAGGCGTTCCCAGAGAGCTGATCACAACTATCGAGATGTTGATGATGAGGATGGCTTGCCACCGAGAAGCTTGCATGATGGGATAAGGGAGAATTGTATTGGTTCTGGCCCCCTTAAGCCACCCTTGGCCCGCTCGCTCCTCATAAAAGAGGAACTCCTGAGCCAGAAACATCGCCTCCTTGGCCAACCTCTTTCTTTGGCTAGCCTAGAGTCTGTGAGTCTCCTCAACAGCCAAGCCCAGTCCCTTCTTTCCCGTGATGGGACATGGGGGAAAACCCATCTAGACAGCCTTCTGAAGCTCAAACAAGTTAGTGCTGACCTAAACGACCTGCCTCTATTCCAAGAGAACCAAGGCGTGTTCACCAAGGGTACAAAATCCCACGACACCGGTTCCATCACAGTAAAGAAAGAACCTGGACACTCCACTCCAGTTGACTTGAAGATCCCGCAAGTCAGAGGCATGGATCTGTCTTGGGACTCCCATGGGAATGCCTCGGATCTCTACAGTTACAGCTCTATAGCTTTGGGCAATGTGCACTCGGAGAACGCACTCAGTAGGAAGCTGAGGGCCATCTTGCCAAAGCAAAGTCGCAGAGCCGCTCTCGGAGGTCTTCTTGATGGGGGTGCTGTGGGCGAGTACTGGGGTGCAGACCTCGAACAGCCAACTTTGGGACCTCAGTACCCAACATCAGATCCGGAGGCAGACCCGACCGGCTCCAAGCAACCTCGAAAGAAAAGGGGACGGTATCGGCAGTACAACAGCGAGATTCTAGAAGAGGCCATTGCCGTGGTGATGAACGGGAAGATGAGCGTTTCGAAGGCGCAGAACATCTACGGTATTCCCCACAGTACCTTGGAGTACAAGGTGAAAGAGAGGATGGGCACCCTGAAGAACCCACCAAAGAAAAAGCTTAAACTGATGATGAGGCCAGAGGGGCAGGACTCTGGGATCACCGCCGAAACCGAATCCATGTCGACCCCCGCTACCACACCCATCGCAACACAAGTGGATGTCTTGCAGGGGACAGGAGACAAAGTCGAGTAGATTACACAGAACACCTCATAAAATGGAAAACGTTTTAGAGTCTGATAGACACAAAAAAACCTAAAATGATTTGGAATTGAGGATGGGGCTTTAATTGTGCCAATTTATACTTGCAGTATCTGGGTGAGCACAACTGCAGGGATTGATGGGAGGATTTAAGCCTGATAACTGGGGATAAGAAACAAATTGGCAGTTATCACAGTGGTCGCATTGACACTGCAAGCATTAGCTGAAGTTTTTTACAACACAAAGCAACAAATGCATACTAAAGCCATAAGTGAGTATCGACATAGACATTTTATTAAAAAAAAAAAAAAAAAAGAAGGCAAGCAGATTAACCCTTTGTTCGCCCCCTTCATCTGAACTTTGCACGCTGCGCCATTAGTGCTCATGCGTTTTGGACGGCATGCCATTTTGAGAAACGAGAAGCGGGGTTTCAAGGGTTACGTGCAAGGCTGGAAATTGACCCTTCAAAAATGAATTTATCTCCTGATTGGTAGGTTTATGAAATAATTCATGATCTTTAAAACTTATTTATTTCAAATGGAGTTGGATTCTCACCAGGGATCGATCCTAGGCCCGTTTTCTATTAACAGGTAAAACAATTGCTTTCAACTCTTTGTAGTTTCCTCCTTTTATATTCTGCACCATTGAAACAGACTAAGAATTAGACACGTCCATATAAAAAAAAAAATGAAGCTTAAGATTAGTCATTCAGGGATGCATGTTTGTGATGTTGAAAAGATTCTTTTTTTTTTTTTTTTTACTTTACTTTACTGTAACTAAACTTTACTTTAACTCTAGCGCTTTCTTTTGCACTACACTTTCAGTCTGGCGCTCGCCGGAGCCTAAATCTGGCAATTAGACCTGATTACCTCGACACTGCTTGCATTACGCACTTACTGTTCTGTCTGGCTTACCACATAATGCTCATTTAACAGTACTCCACTCTTGGTGAAAGCCGCTCTCTTAAAAGGATTTCGATGCCCATGAAGGGACAATGCCGACTTTAGCCACACAGGACAGGAACGTGTTTCCAATTCACATCTTTCTACTAAAATGAATCGAGGGAGGGTGCACGCAGTCAACTTTTTGGCTGATTCTGGCTGCTCCCTCGTCTCTGCTTATAGTCAG
>JAUCMU010000047.1:10865680-10885433 GCA_032275025.1 Enteromius treurensis | reverse complement strand
CGCTGAGAAACAGCCAATCAGAGCAGACCTCCTCATTAATATTCATGAACCTTCCAAATAAGGCAAAAACAGACTTTTATTCTAGGGTCAAATTCTAGGGTTGTAAATGGACCTGTAAAACCCTTTCTGGGCATTTTTCCCCTTACCTAAGCTACATACCTTCTATCTACATATCAGAGAACAAATTCAAATATTCTCTCAATGCATTCTATGGCACCTTTAAGGGTTTACGAAGCTGTTGACCGTTAAATGCGACATCACAGTCTTGTGAAAAGGGTCCATTACAGATAGAGGACCTGTAACGTAATGCTTTAAAATTAATGATGGCTTTGTTTCTTACACAAAGCTTTTCATTCCACAAGACGTTACTTGATTACTTATGAATTGTGGTTATGTCTTTATCAGCCATTTCTGATGGCTCTCATTCAAAAAAAACTCATCTAGGATAACCTGGGAGTGAGTGCATTTTCAGCAAATGTTTATTTTTGAGTGAATTTCTTTACAGTAATATACAGGTCAAATGCTATAAAAAATAAACTCAAATATATGTAATTTTTATTTATTTATTTGGTGAGTATCCTTGTCATAAGCAGGATATTGTACAGTCCGCCAGTCATTATTCAAAAATAAATCCCCTCTGGATAATACAAGGATGATTTATTTGGCCTTAATGACTGACTGTACATTATTACTTATGTAAATCTTTTAACGACCACAATATCATTCTAATAAAACATCCACTGCAAAAAAAAAGGCCATTTCGTGTCAGTGGGTCATCCCTTTAAAGGTGAATTTTTTGTCATCATTAAACCAAAACTGGCATTGAAAGAAAAAACAATTACAACAGAGGATTTGTCAGCCAGGCAGACAGACTTTACCTGCAAAAAGAAGTCCAACTATTGTAAAAAATATTGATAAAACAAACAGGACATATGAGGACCCAACAACCGTATTATTGGGTAATTTGTAAGGTTGTCCTCCAACTTGATTGATGTAAAATCCAACTGGAAATATGAGGGCGGCCATGCAGAAGAGGACCACTACAAAAAAATAAATAAATAAAAAAATAACACAAAAATGTTTAAACCACTAAACACGTGAGGGTTTTTTTTGCATATAAATTTTGCTTTAGGTAACATACTTCCCATAAAGGCGATCCAGCGGGCATATTTTGTAGCCTCTCGCCTCCAGTGTGAGATCACAAGCAGTCCACATGTGATAGAGAGTGAGATGATGCCTAAGATGATGAAGAACAGGGTAGTGATCCATTCTGGAGGAAGGCTTGGGGAGATACATACCCTGGTTCGACCATGGATGGTCTGGCATTGCTTGACTAGGCCAACAGTCAGAGCTCCTGTGTGTAAAATACACCAAAATATTGTGACTACAAAGTGATTTAATTAAACACTTCACAACATAACTGGGATTAGGAAATAATAAAACGGCATTCAAGAATTTTACAGTATGATTAAATAAGGACAGAATTTTCATTTTTGAATGTCATGTTCCTTTACTGGAGTAGTTCACCTTAAGATAAAATCATTTTCTTCATATCATTCCAAACCAGTATGACTTTTGTTTTGGAACACAGAATGAGGCATTTGAAGAATGTTGGCAACTAGACATTTTAATTCTCCTTTGACGTCCACTGTATGGGCAAAAATACAATGAAAGTCAATAAGAATTGAAACTGCTTGGTCACCAAAAGTCTTCCAACACAATGTGTAAAAGAAGAAAAAATGCACTCGGGAATAAAATTAAGGTTAAACTATCAATTAAATACTTTACAACAGGTTATGATGATGGCATCAGTTTTATGATGCTACACCACCGCTATCAGTTAAATCCACCATAGTCAAGAACAATAAAGAGTCTCCTCCTTTAATATTATGGATTCCACACTGAAATAAATTATTCATGGTGATGAAGAAGCATACTTTAGTGCTACACAATCTCTAAAATCATGCTGTCTTTGAAGGTTTTGTGAATTAAGACATCAAAAAATCCTAGATCCTAAGACCTATGCTGCGTCCGAAATCGCTTACTTCCCTACTATATAGTACATGAAAAACAGTATGCGAGGCGAGTAGTAGGGTTGGGTCGATAGACAATGTCATCATCCATCGCCAATGGCCGATAGACATCACGATGTTGAGCCGGCATCGCAATCTTCCGCCCCGCCGCAGCAACCAGCTCGTGAAAAACACACTTAATCTATGGCGGCAAATCTATGCCATTAATAAGCGAGCGCACCACTGGTGCTGGCGAGCCCTGTAAATAATTTCTGCGAGAGGAAAACAGATGTACATGCGAAGAAACGGGGCCCGCGAGCTCATTTCAAACCCGATTATTCCTGCGCTCGATCTTCTCTCCCCTGCTTGCGCGAACACTGTTATTTTTGTCAGCCGTGGGGCGGGGCTTGGTGTTTTAGTTACAAATAAACAACTCCCCCAATAACCGCCGCCTACGACGATGCCATCGTCCATCGCGATGTTTCACATTAGACATCGTACGATGCCAAATTAGTTGACATCGCCCAACCCTAGCGAGTAGTATGTCCGAATTCATTGCATTCGAAAAGTACCAGGATGACCTACTGCTTCCGCCCGAATTCTATAGTAGGCATACCATGGACACTTTCATATCCCATGAGGCTCCGGGAGAAGAGGTGTCATATTCGAAAAATGGCGGAAAGTGAAGACGTGGCTCATTTTAAGTGTAAGCACCTCAGGAAAAAAAACTTTGTTTATTGTGATTAAATTATAGTTTGTTAACACAATCTATATAAATGAATGACTTATTGAAAGTGGACATTTTCATGCTGTTGTGACAACGCATGACACGTGACAACATCAATACGGCGGATGTAGTACGTCCGAATTCCATTCATACTACCCCCATTCATACTATATAGAACTTACTTTTTAACGGTCGGGTAGTACGTTCAATTTTAAATGTAGTACCTACTTAAGCAGTACGCGATTTCGGATGCAATTGCTAACATTTTTCAGAATAATTTTGTAATAAATACAGAAAATCTGTAAACACATTTACTTAAAATTTTACAGAATAAAACTGTAATTTACAAACTCGAAAATTTGATTGTAAACCAGTAAATTCAACAATGCACTAAATCCGTTTTGTTCTTTTAACATACTGACAACCACCATAATAAAGGTGGTAAAAGAAAGCCACTTGAAAACGTAAAGCTCATCTCAAACAGTTTCAACACAAATAAAAGTATAGACTGATGTATAGAAGGTGCATAGAGTCATTCATCCAAACACAAAACACCATCATGGTAACACACACGACACTTAAATAATGCAATAAACACTCATTAAACAACAGAAGATATAACAAAGCCCAAAAGTACACAACCAATAACAAAAACTATTCAAAAACATGATTATTTAAACAAAATACTTTCAAATGTAAAGTGAAGGGAATTCTGGAGATATAGTTGTTACAGTTTTTGACTGTAAATTATTATTAAATGATGTCAAAAAACTGTACAATTAACAACATTTTACTGTAAAATTACATTAAATATCTGGTTAGATGTTTTACAGTTTTCACTGTATATAGTATAGAAATTTACTGTTAAGATTAATGTAAATCTAATTTCAGTATCTTTCTCTAATGGAAGTCTGCCGGACACCAACTCAAAATCACAGACATTAGTTGAAAAACTGCCAAATGCTGCTTTACCGTGGGAAACTTTATTTAAAGTCACTCCACAGGATATCCTGTTCTTTCCCTATACACATATTTAAAGCCGTAAAGCATAGCTATGATTTCATGTCATATTCCCACTTGGGTCAGAATCTACCACCAGCCTTGTCAGTGAAGCATAGTGCTTTTTTAACATCATTTTGAGTAAATATTGTGTAAAAAGATTTTATATGTTTGCTATAGCAAATTTATGTATGTAAATATACACACACATAATGTAAACACAGAATGCGATACAAACAATTCTATGGACATGGAAATAATACAGGGAAAGAGAGCTGGAGTGACACAACACAGATGACAGGTATAGGCTGCCTGGGACAGTGGTCAATTATACATTTTAGTGTCATTACGAGACACATTTTATTAAAATTTTGCAGTTGACCATTAGAATTGGATGGATTCTTCCAGTAACACTGTGCTGTGTTTTTAGAATTAAGAGCATTTTTTTTTCTCTGCTACATCTCTTTGGGACCAAAAAAATAAAGTAACGGCTGGTAAACAGCTGTTGTGTGTCACATTTGTTTAGGAGGGGATCTTCTTCAACAAAACTAACATATGCCGGGCCCATCTTGTGTCAAAATAATTATTAAAGTATTTTTTTTAATTTAAGCATTAAAGTAGAGTGGAAAATTTGAGGATCGGTTGTAAGATCATTTGCAGCAACAGCTTTCTATTAATATTATTCCCACGTTTACATAACAGCAATTTTCCAACTAATTAGCTGCTGTTAGATCTCATCTCTGTGGAAGGCCATTCCCAAGAGACTTCATTAATACAGCAACAAACACACCGAGTGATCAACAACACATTTTGCTTAAAAGCGTTCTTCTGCACATCTAATGCAAAACATTTAAATCACTGGCTTTTATCAGTGCCAGATGCTTTTATATATTGATATGTTCTACCCATAAATGGTTGTGCAGAGAAAGAAAAAGGATATTGTCCTATCTTGTTTGAGTGCAGTGTGTCCAACTACAGCAGGGGGCTGTTTCATAAAACAAATCTGCCAAACAAGCCAAACTCATTTTAGTTAGACTAAGTGAAATAAACCCGTTTCATGAAACAGGCCCCATGAAATACTTGCTTAATGCATAGAGCCAGATGCATTGTTTCGTCTTGACTTATGCATTTAATGCTGGATAGCTCTAAAAACATTGCACATGCATATACACGTGTGCATGAAGTTTGTTTCTTACCCTCTTGACCGCCTGTATTGATCCAGTCTGGGTTTGCAATACTTGCAATAGCGAATATATCTGCCGCGAGAAAAAGACATCCTGAAATAATGGTGAGTTTATCCATTTTCATACCTCAGTCTGTGAACTACATGAGTTTAGGGCTGTTAGAGGTTTTGGAGAGTATGAGATGGATGCAACTTTCACTCCCTCTTCTCAGAGGGAACCTCATGGAGATGCTCCTCATGCAGTTTTAGAAGATAACATCTAAATGTCAGCTGAGGGATTATGATGCAAACACCAGCAGTGTGACGTTCAGCGTTGAACCTCATCCCATTATGAAACGTTACCCCTCACGAACTCCACTAACGACAGCCTGAAAGGTGAGCCCATACTCGAGCACCACTGTCAGGGAAATCCAGAGTGTTCCGATGTGTTACGTCCGTGATGGACCTTCCCTCTTGACTCATGGATATCGTTAAAAAAGGAAAACGATTCCACAGCGCACGTCTTTTCTCGCCTCAGTATCGGATACCCCGGCAAATGTCGTGCTGTATCGATAACCACAGCTGTCTTCCTTGTCTTGTGTTGTTCCGCGTTACAATTTGAACTAATATACCGTAAAACAGCGTCCGCGAACCTTTCAAAACACAACCCTGCTCGCGAGATGTTTTCCCTTTGTAAGGAATAACGGAGGGGGCAGGAGAACGTGACGCAACGTGTGACGTCACCAACCTGCTTTTGACAAGTCTGCTATCTCACTGGAAACGTCACTGAACTAAACAGTTCCCGTTTAATCGAAGATGCTTCATTTAAACAGAAACGAAATGTAATAAACAAAAAACACTAACTATACTGCAAATATGTTTTACAACCAGTAAAAAGTATATATTCTATCAACCAATGAAATTGGAATATTTACATTTTAGACATACTAACACTGTGAGGATATTAAAATTAAATACATTGCTGGGCAAGGGAGTTTGTATGTTTTAAGTTGGCATTTGCTTAATTTAAAGCAGTTAAGGCTTGCAGTTCATTGTATTAATTAATACAATCTCTCTGTGATCGTAATAATAAATATTACACAAACTTAATTAATTTTTTAATTAAGTGTCCTCTGAATTTTGACATCTTTGACTCTCCGGTAACTATTAGCCAAGTATTCATAGTTGTTTATTGCGAAAACAAAGCAGTAAAACACCACTAGTCTGCAACCATTAGTTTATATTGAGATTTCAGAAAGGTAATAATTTTTATTTCAGTGCAAGCTGACACAACGAAGAAACTGAAAAGAAAAAAGGATTACAAATCACAACTTGTTTCATAAATGTTTGTCGTTGTTGTTAAGATACTTTATTAATTTACATCTATACATTTAAAATGGACAAGTGCTGAGTTCTTTTCAGATTACTCCACTTTATATAATATTACAAATATCAAGACCAACAGTTGATGATGACAACCTTTTTATTTTTATTTATTTTGATAGGAACAAAGATGTCGTGAACAAGTCCTCATTTCATTATTATGAAACGAAGAGTTAGACTCTGTTGAAAGATTAAATGTGTGTGTACTGCTGTTTGTCCATCAGATTTCATCAACAAAAGGAGTGTTGACCAAGTGTCCAGTGGAGGTCATTGTCTTTTTGCCAGACATGAATTTTTTCGCAACCTTAAAAAAAAAAAGAAGGGAAAAAAATGATATATTTATATATATTTTAAGTAAAATATATTATTCAGGTAACATACAGTTGATACAGAGGGTTGAACCCAAGATATGATGTTACGTTCCTAGAGACTTTACACTGGGTTACCATTACCCTAAGAAACAATAGCTGCTTACATTGACAACGTCAGCAGAAGAGACAGCACTGATTTTCTGGGTCACAGCTTCAGGGGAATGATAGGTACCCTCTGCCAGCACTTGTGAGCCAATAGCTTCCATTAAGCCCTCAGAACTCTCAATAGACATCAGGTACTCAGCCGTCAACTGATTCCTGCTCAGAAAAAAAGACAATCCATTAATAATTACATGAAAACTTGTAATGAATAAAATATTTGTAAAAAGTACTGCACTCTTGGACTCAAGCAAAAACAAACTCACTTAGCTCTGCTGAGGTCAGCTCCGTCAAGGTTTCCTTGTGCAATGTCATTTACTTGACCGATTGCTGCTTTGATTACCTGAACTCAAAAATGAATACTTTTAAGAACACATACTTAATCTTTAGCTCAATGAAATATTGCATGCATAGCAAATAGACACCATTTAATTAACAGACTCATTCAAAAACATTAAATTCATCACTGAATCATTTATTGAAGTAAATTTAAATTAAAAATTAAGTAATTTATTAAGTAAATGGTATTATTGTGGTATATTATATATCATAATTAATGCTGTAAAATGATTAATCGCATCCAAAATAAAAGTTTTTGTTTACATGATATATGCGTGTATACTGTGAATATTTATAAAGTATATAAATACAAACACAAGCATGCGTGTATATATTTATGAAGAATGTGGTGTTTATATATTAAATGTATCAAATATAAGAACATAAATATACATATGTATAAAAGTAAATATTGTCAGTGTATATATAATGTATGTGTGTGTGTGTGTTTGTATTTATGACTAAAGGAGATGTTTCCTGGGACAGCTTTGGCCTGGCTAGCACCATGCACAAAATGAATTCAAGTTAAAACTAAAGCGTAATATAAAAATTGCACGTACATCTTTGGCAGCGTTAGCCTGGCAGATGGTGTAAACGCCAAACAGACCAGAATCCGTGTAGTTGGCATTGAAGGCAGACGCCTGCAACAAAGCAAGACAGACAGTTAGAAAGAGTCTTTTTTAAGCTGAAGGTCACACAAGGTGATACTCACATCAAAGGGCTGAGCGGTGACCTTTGAGATGGCCTGACTCAGTTTGTTTGTAGTGTTGGAGCCTCTCTTGACACGAGGTCCTGCTCCAAGCACATGCTGCAGTATGCTGAATGCAGTGGCCTCAGCTGATGTAGCACCTGCGCCTTCGCTCGCCACGACCGCGTGAACCAGTCCTCCTCCAGACTGATGCCTCAGCTCACCTGGAGAATACAGCCAGAGAATAACATCACACAGCGTTTCAGAAGCAGGAAACTTATCTAGGAGGATGCCTCTTCTGACAATCATTGTTATGCATTTATTTAGGATCAAGCTTATGCCAGATTTCGTCCGATGACAATAATATGTGCCAATGAGATACAATATAGGAATCGCCTTTATTTTAGAGATTGATAAGTCTTATTCCAAAACATTTGCCTACATAAAGGAAAACTAAATATGTGTTGCTGCTTATTTAGCATGAATAAAAACAGTTACTTATAAAGTAACTTATGCCTTAAGTAATAATCTATGTAGGCAGCAGACAGTGAGACAGTTCCTTAGATTCTGCAGTAGAGCAATAGACAAGCTACATTACTGACAGTACCGACCAGAAAATGAGACTTTTAATGATTACATACTGTGTTTTATTTTGTATTTTTAATGATGCACTCTACCTCCATGGTACACAGCTTTGGAACCAACTGTGCCTGTCCCACTGCGGATGTTCAGGAATTGCTCCCCAACCTGCTTAAGCATGACATGATCCACACCTACACAAGAGCACACAGTACAAATGACTGCTTTAATATCCTTCTTTGGGCCATATTAAACCATCTCCTTTTATAAGGCAGCAATTTCATAACATACCAAGACCAACAAGGGCCATTCTTGCACTTGTGAAGTTGTTCTGAACAAAGCTGTGCATCTGTGTAAAGGACATAATAGAGAGAACATTAAAATGCAACTTATTTGCAATGTGATATATTTGTGCAGGACTGTTTATTTACATGTGTGATTTACATGTGGTTTACCGTTTTTAAGCAGATAGTTGCATTACTATTCTACAACACATTTACCGCAAGTTAAATACAAGGGTAAAATCTGATGAAGTGACTTTTAAAGGGGTCATGAACTAAGAAACTAGCCTGGGCCCGCCCATACTTCCTTCGACGCCACATTCATTTCGCGAGCAAAGTTAGTCTGGCAAAGCTGCCGTTTTAGAGCATTTCTGTTCCCAAAAAAAGTGGGAACCAATGAGAAATGAGCTTCAGGTTCTGTCGCTGCGCATACGTCGTCGGAATGAGTGGTCTGATTGGTTGTAGACTCGTTCAGTAGAATACAGAGGCATCTGATGGACGCAGGTTAAGCCCGCCTCCCAGAAGGCGGGTAGTAAGGCAGCTTGGCCAGACTAAGCTTGTATGAGCTTTACAGTCGCGGAAGCCAGGCTAGGCTATCTGTGCTGCCAAGAAATGCACCAAGGATCAACGTGCCAGTGTTTACGCTTTTCAGGGGAATCAACCAACAAGTTATTTTCTAGTCGATATAAATCAATAAAATTACACACTTCATCACTAAAATTAGATGTTCCTGCGAAGGCTTCAGTGAAACTGTGAATTATATGGAACAGAGCCATGAAAAGTCAACAATAGTCTGCTGCCTCAGTGAGAGGTCAAATATAGCAGTGCAAACGCAAATTAAAGCGAAAAAAATTGGCTTGATCAAATGGCCAACGTTCTTTTAGAGACGAGTTTTCGGCCGTGAAAGGGCTGCCCTGACAATCTTGCAAGATCATTCACAATTAAAGGTGTGCCTATTCTAATTCGTCTTTCTTTTAAGTCATTTTATTTAATACTATAATTTAGTGTTTTTTGTTCATTTTACCAAGACACAATTGGAGAGATTTCAGTTTCTTCTTTTTGCAGTTTGTCTTTCTACCATGTCGGCATTGCATAGGATTTCATGCCTGAATCTGCTCTTGACCATTAACTTCATCCATGACTGTTTCAACCCTGCAGTCCATTGAGTTCTGCGGGATTTAGGATTATTAGTTTTGCTACCTCAATTTGCAGATGGTTTTGACATATGAGCCCTTTGGTAGTAAAGCAAAAATGACTTGTATCTTGAGGGACTGACGGTTCCTACAGGCTGTTGTCGATCAGGTTGTATAAACGTGTTGGCGGTTTGATCGGCTTACCTGCTGTACTGTATGTAGCATTTCAGATGCACGGATAACACTGGCACGTCATTCCCAAAGTCACGGTCCCGTTCTGTCGGAAAGCTGTTATACATTCCGCATGCACATATGTGTATCTAATAAAACATGTTTTTGATAGAGGTAATGATTTTTTTGGACCAAAAGGTCCCAAGTTATGCATCTCGACTGCTTCTAAGACCAGTGTTTGGGAAGAATCAGGTTGACCGATCACCTCTAAAGTTGGAAACGCGACGTTTTGTGTGCTTCCTCAAGAAGCTAGTATAGTCACACCATACCATATTAGTTCGTGCCCTTGAAAATCAAGCCAAATGCAGTCTGTGGGCAGTTTCTTTGTTTGCGAGAAATGCGATCGTTCGCATTTGCATACGTCAACGCCGTGCATCTTATCTCTTGATGGGATGCTGCGCTTACACTTTTTGTGGGTTTTTCCATGTATGGAGTCGAAGCTTTATGGAGCAAAAATGCCTTTTGCTAACTGTTCGGCTGTGTTCATATTTCCAAGTACTTTCTAAAGTTTCGTAAGAATTCTCCGAATAAAGTCTTAACGTTGTAAAGGTTGAGCGTTCAGTGTAGTATGATGATCGGACCCGTTCTCCCGTACCCCCTCAGGTTAATGCATGAGAGTGGAATGATTAGGCTCGGCTAAAGATTGATACCTTTTCTATATTTCTTAATGCTATTGATATTGTGATTACTTTGATCAAAATCGCTTGCCTTTAGGTTCCATTTTTTTTACTGCTCTTGATCCAGAACCCTAACAGTAACCTGGGTTCTAAAATGTTTTTGGTGATTTTATTTCGCAGTATTAAACTATAAGAGGGAAAATGAGTCTAGCAAGGCAATATCCGTGAATTAAGTCCCCTTTGACTTGAGTAAAGCGAGTTTGTTGTCGCAGGTCGCCCCAACAGCCCGACAACTCAACTGGACATCCTTATCAGACCGCCTTTTGCATTTAAAATGATTCAGCCAAATATCCTTAGTTCAGTGCTTTATAAAAACGGCGAGGATTGTAAAGTACGAATTACCTGGGGAAACAAAAAAATGGACACTCTAACTTTAGACTTTTCATTCGGTCCCTCGAGACCCACAAGGCCACAAAGACTATTTATTTTGTTTCTGATGTCTGTACAGTGTGTGATGTTTCAAGTTAAAGAAAAAAACCTTACAACGCAGAATACCTCAGATAATAAATCCATGTAAATCTTGACAGCCTCCACGTGTAGATAGAACTTTGTTCACTGCCTCCTCATCTCACACGTCTCTTCTTCTATCATTTCACTGCCCGTTATATGTTGTGGAGGTTTCATTACGTTCCTTTCATGTTTGTTTTTAAGTCCCAGGAACAAACGACCCATTATTTCATTCATCGTTCACCTGCGTGCTTGACAAGGTTTGGCGGCATTCACACTGACGGCATTTCGTAAGTCACTCGATTTTATGCAAATGTGTAGTGATGAGGTGACAACCATTGGCAGCCTAGACTGTGATTCGTCACCGGATTCATTTGGATACTGAGTTGAAACGCCTTCTGGCAACCAACAGTACTGCAACCTCTTTACCTCTAGCGGGTTTTCTTTTTTTGGATGACAGTGTGAATGCCGTTTTAGGAAGGGAAGACATTGCCTCAGTAGTAGATGCTAATTATCACAGTCCGTTTCAAAGTAATGCAGTAATGATCAAGTATCATGTATCTAATCGCAGATTACAGTCTGTTACCGTAATCAAAATTTGGTTTTGAATTGAGCCACAGCTTAAAGTCAAAAGATGGGCTGTCTCTGTTTTTTTTAGGTAGTTTGTTAAGCATAAGCCATAGTTTACGCATTTGTCTCATCATTCATTTTCATTATCAGCTAAACTGAATGTAGGGGGAAAAAGAATAAAAAATTGAAACTCTTAACACACAAACTAACTTTTTATGTAACTATACATACTTTAGGACAAGCTATAGATTATTATATTAATGTGTTCTTAAATATATATACACTCAACGGTCACAGCGCATTGTATATATAATGTTCTGTATAGTTATATACTTATCTTCTGGAACGAGATGTTTATCTCTTCCTCATTTGATTCAGGGAACAAACATTTCAGTGCAGTATATTTAGACTCCTGTATACAGCATTTGTATAGTTCGTTTTCATCTTTTCACAAGTTTCTTTTATCGTCCACATACTGGAATGGTAGTTAGTCTTGAAGTGAGCTAAACAAAGAGTAAATTAAGTTATTGTAAGGCATCTAACGCTGCAGTGGTGCAGACAGCTGTTTTTTCCACAATACTGTACAAACAAAAATATATATTAGGATGACGCGCAAACTTTTTAAGGTGGATGTGTATATAGTCTCGTACCCATTCCGTGATTTCATTTTTTATTTTTTATTTTTTTACCGTTTTGGTTTAATAACAGCATTTTAAGTGATTCTAAAATACTCATTGTGACATCAGTCGGTGATGTAAATTAATTTTCCCTGTGAAAAAAGGTTATCAGCCAAGTTTCGCGGTATTGCTTGTTATTTTTGCTTGCTAAATGTACATGAAATTTAAGTTCAGAAGTCGGATGGTTAAATTATTTGTGAACACTGGATCTCTATTGGACGATGTCCTAAAATCATCCTTATTCATTACGATGAAGAAACGCACCCTGGGTGTGCTTTGCTGCAACTGCTTTTTCTTAACGATAATGATGTTTATTACTATTACAATTTTTCGTGTGAAGTGAAACGTCTCTGTGGCTGTGAGCTGGTTGTGTATGAGTGTGTGGAACTGCTTGAGGTTTTTAATTTTTAGCGCTTTTTGCTCATGCATTTTGTGGATAAACCATTTCTTATGAACGAAATCACGCGATTTCTGATAAGACAAGCCTCTTGAGTAGTGGTTTTCTTGATCATCTGTGAAAAGAAAGGAAAAAAACGATCCTTAAACCATTTCTCTATTTATCTTAAATCCTATTAAGCCACAACTACGAATCCCTCAGGGACAAACGACACTGACTCAATCTATTCAGGTACTTTCTCTAGATTCTGCGGCCTAGCTGTTAAAAATACGACGACAAACGTACATATTTTTTGAAAAATTGAGCAAAAGAAAACGGTCGCTCGTGACGAGAGTCATTTTTAACCTGTTGTCGCTTAATTTCTTTTCCTCTGTCCTTTTTAGTTTTTGTATTCTTTGTATCCAGACTTAAGTACAATATACGAAATGAATGTCAAGCTGAAACTTCAGGTGAAGAGCAACACTCAACCAGACAGTGCTTTTCATTACAATTTCTTCTGCACACACTGTGCCTCAAATGCCTGAAGACAATAGAACACTATAGCGACAAACACCACATCAGAGCCCTCAATGATAGTGGTTGACCGGTCTCAGCACTCCTATACAGACGTACCTCTACATCGCAAGGCCTGATCTTTCACATTTGCAGTCAGTAATTGGTAGTTTCGGTCTCTGCTTTTAGCATGTAAGTATTTCAGCAAAAAAATAAATAACTGCCTGAAGAAACTGCCTCTCAATATGCGAACGGCTTTACGTTGCGGTCTGATTTTGTGCTTGTTTTTTTTGGTCTTGAGCTTTTAGGTGCCTACTCTTATTGTTAAAAAAGCTCAGATACTTAACGAAGGATTTATGAACTGGCTGTTGTATGCTGTTTTTCGTCTGTAATTATTATTAGAAAGGCAGAAATCGCGCATATTAAAACGTCACAAGAGGTCGCGTGAAACAAGGGCGGCATTTACTCCTCAATTTGTCTTGGTGTTGAGTTTTGTTGTTATTTTCCCTCAGGTTTGCAGTTCTTGAAACATTCCTGTTGTTGTTCTTGTCGTTGTGGGTTTTAGTTTGTGATGCCTGAAAACGGGCAGCGAGTTGTTGTTTTCCAAACAGGCTTGGATTCAAAAGTTCAAGCTTGATTTAAGGCAAAAAAAAAAGAAATACTTACATGTTAACTCTTTTAATACGAGACGGAACGGGTTTTTAAAACACGCAGGTTTGCCAGTGTGGGATAAGGTGCTGCTTTTTCCGAATCTTCTCTGTTTTCGATATACCTCAGACCATCTAGATCGAAACGAGTGCTTTTTACGAAATGGCATTTTGACCTGTAACACACTGGTTCCTTCGAGTCAGTCCAATTGTTGGAAGACAGGCGCTCCAAAACTGGAATAGACCTCATTTCAATATATACTGTTTACTCTTTGACAAAAACATTGTATAGTTTAATATTTTCTTGTACTGTAGATTTATTTATGTATATTAATTTGTTCTTTTTTTTGTACTGTGTGTTTGACTTTTATTCTAGACTATTATCGATGTCCGTGTTAGAGCACTTACGAGGATCACAATTATTTCTGTTTGATTGCACTATTTGTTTTGGGTTTGTTTGTTTTGTTTTGTTTTCTGTTTGAATGCAAATTCTTATTTTTGAGCTGGGCTAATGAATAATAAGCTGTCTCCTAATGTATGTGATTTTTAAAAAAAAACAAACAAAAAAAATTGAAAAGGAAAAAACTGATTAGATTTGCTGTGGTCTAATTTAAAAACAAACAAAAAAAAGTTTTCTCTTTCTTTTTATTTGCATTGACCGTTAAGCAAAATGCTGATTAGATCCGTCTTTGTGCATGTGTGGAGTTTTACTGGTTATATTTTACCCATTAGGAAAAAAATGCCATTTTTCAACACATTTTAATTGTAACATTGTGCAAGTTAGTATTCACTGGATGCTAGAACCTTCTTATGAAAACCACTATTCTTCTAATAAATTTTTGTTGTCAAAACAGTGTTGAGACTGCTTAATTGTGTTGTTGCATGTTTCTATTGTCGTTTCTGTTTCTGAATATTAATTCATTTTTTCTCTGTAACAGAGCTGAAAAACTGTCAAGACACTGAAAAGGCGATGTTAAGCTAAAAATTTCAACCCTGTTGTAGAAACAATTGAACACTGAATTTTTCCACCTTTGTTCCACATTGTTGACAGAGCTGAACTACTCTAAATAGACTGACAAGACCATGTTTAACTCAATCGTTCAACTCTGTTATGGAAACTGTTCCCACATAACAAAATTTAATTACTGAAACATAATTGCACCTATCACATTTGCTTAAAATAAAAAATCACTGTATTTTTCCCCATAACAGAGTTGAACTACTATAAAGAGGCTGACAAGGACACATCAACCTCAGTATATCAACTCAATTGATCACTGTATTTTTCCCCAAGACAGAGCTGAACTATTCTAGAGAGACTGATATGGTCACTTCTAGCTCAGTAATTCAACTATATAAACAACTGATCGCTGTTCCTGCATAACAAAGTTTAACTACTAAAACTTCATTGCATTTCACCATATTTACTTGTACTTTGTGAAGTACAGTGTATTTTTCTCCCATAACAGAGTAGAACTACTGTAGAAAGATTGAAATTGACACATTAACCTTAATTGTGTGTTATAGAAACAATTGATCACTGAATATTTCCACCTGTAACATTGTTGGACACCATGATTACTGTTGTACCCACAAAAACTACTCAACCTACCTAGCTGAACTACTCAAGACAACAGTTGTTTGGGGGGTTTTTTTGCCCAAGAGTTGAACCACTGAACTATCACTGTAGTTCAACACATCTATTGTTATCTGTGCCAAAAAAACATATCAAGATCACCTTCTGATTCCGGCCACTTTCTATCCTTTTAGGAAACCTATTATGTTAATGTGCCATTTAGGTAATAACCAGTCAGCAACACCACAATGTTAAGTGGCTACACCATTTAATATTAATCACAATGTTGTTGTGTACACTGCATGCTAACCCTAAATGCATTACATCAGCGAAATCGTTTGACATCACCCATTTTTGATTGGTCCATATTTTAACAATACCAACAACACTTCACTTAACCACTAAGGGCCTCTATTGTTATGAACTGACATATGTCAGTGAGAGGAAAGGTCAGGTCCATAATCATAGTGCCTTTCCTACTGTGCACAGTTGCAAGCACTCAGCAAGTGTCCCCATTACTGAATAACAACTGCAGAAAATGGATTCAATTAAAAAAAAAACTGAGGACAATTTACAAAGAATGAATGTCTTTGGTCATAAAGAGCATTACACTTGCACAGACACGTTCAAGAAATTAATAAATTTCTGTCTTATTTAGTTGACAGATAAAATGTTTAGCCACTAGATCTTGACATGCAAGTGAGTATGTGTGTATATATTTATATATAGAAATAAATACATCAGTCAATGCATTGCTAAGCACTGACAACTGCTGTCATTTAATAGTTGATGTTTTTGTTAAAGCACAGTAATAAAAAAATATATATATATATATATATATATATAGTACTGTTCTAGATGGATAAACTAACTTGTGCGCAGATAGGCTTGCGAAGTGATGCAACACTTTTAAAAATAAAGGTTCTTTATTGGCATCAATGCAGAACCTTAAAAAAACATGGAACTGGGCGAAGAATTGTTTGTAGGAGAAAGGTTTAAGTTATTTTAAGTATCTTTTAGGGAAAGGTTCTTTAGGGAATTACAGTAGGTGGCATTGTAAGGATTTTTTTTTTCATTATCTTCATTTCTTCCAAACCTAGATGTATTAATTTCTTAAAAAGATATGTTGGCGATAACGCTGGATCCGTTGGACTTAAAATTATGTTTTCACAGAACAAAGAAAGTTCCTTTGAATATCCTACTGTATATGCATAGATGTTTGCTGCCTCAGTAGTATAAAGTCCAAGTTATTAAACTAAGCTCCAATGTCTTCATATATAGCAACAGAAATTAGAGCAACAGGTCTGTGTTTATTAGACGGCTTGGATTTAGATGAGTTTGGTGCAGAGGTTACCGTGGCTAATTTGAAGCATTGTGAGTTGTTGAGGTTAAAATTAGCTGTATATGCTTGAGCAGCCGTTTATATGGTGCACAGATTCAAGCTTCTTGTTGTGGCTGTGAAGGGTGTTTTGATTAATTGCAGGAAGAATACATATTTTTCTATATGGTGAGAATATTGCAGGGTTTTGTCATTTATACTGTAATGAAGGTTTGGATGTAATAAATTGGTTTTATTGGTGGTGGTTGCTTAGGCACTATTATTAGTGCTATAGTCAAAGCTTGTGATTCGAACAAAGTCCTTAACTCCTAATAGCATCGAACTTGAGCGTAAAGATTTTTTTACTCTACTATTATTAAATGAAATTTAAAGAATGCGTATCAGGTATGTATTTTTATCTATATTTTGTACATTAAGTTTAGTAGTATTTTTACTTATATATTTATAATTTTATTACAGGCCTGCATCCTTTTTTAAGTTTCGCAAGCATAATTACATTTTGGGATGACATTTCATAAATACGATCTTCCTGACATGACTTGAATGTAGATAGCACACTTACATCTGCAAGATGTCCGTTAACGATCGCTTGATCTGGAAAGGATCTGCTGGACGTGTGTAAGAAGTCAGTTTTACATGCATAATAATCTTAAACATCTTATTATAGACATCTAAAAAACACCTAAAAATACGTCTTGCAGCAGACGTCACATACAGTGGGGCACAAAAGTATTTAGTCAGCCACCATTTGAGCAAGCTCTCCATGAGAAACAAAAAAAAAAAAAAAAGAAACGAAAATCATTGTAGGATTATTAATGAATTAATTGAACCCTGCATGGCCTCCTGCAGGAGAAAGCAAAAATTGGTGGAGTAGGGGAGGAGGCGTGATACGATTTCAGATGAAATCGTATCAATATGGCGTCAGAAGGTCTAAAAAAAAAAAGATAATTGTTTTTATGATTATTCATGAGATGTTATAACACATTATAAGTTTTTTTTTTTTATAATGCATAATGCAGTCACTATAATGTCTTACGAATACATGCGTCACTTGTCAGCATGGGTTTGATGACAAATTTCCTATGGTTAAGTAAAGAGCTCAATAGTGTTTGTTCTGTCATCTTGTCACTTTTATTTTTAAATTGTCTTATTTCTCTTCTCTGCACAAGTGTGCACGTTAACATGTTGATTTGCCCGTAGGTGGTCTTCAAAATGGACTTAGCCTATGTTCTTCCATCTTAAAGGGTTAGTTCACCCAAAAATGAAAATTCTATCATTAATTACTCACCATCGTGTCGTTTCAAACCCGTCAGACCTTTGTTCCTCTTTGGAACACAAATTTAAATAGTTTTGATGATATCTGTCCCTCCATAGACAGCAATACAACTGAAATGATCCCAGGTCCAGAAACGCAGTAAAGACATTGGTAAAACAGTCCATGTGACATCAGTGTATCAACTTCAGTTTTGTGATGCTACGAAAATACTTTTTTTGTGCAAAGAAAACAAAAATAACACCATTCTTCTTCCCCGAGTTACGTCTTCCACCATTTTAGAGAGTATCATAACGCATATGTGCGCTTTAATGTATTTGACGAAATCAGCCTTGTTTACATCTGGGGAAATCATAGAAAGTTTTAATCTTTTTTTGAAAAGAATGCAAAGGGTTTTGTTAGAAAATGTTGAGTTTCTCTGGTAAATGCAAACATTTTGTAAGTGAATGCTAACGATTCATGACTGAACACAGAAAACGTGTTTTAAAAGAAAATGCAAAGTTTCTCAAGGAAATGCAATACTTTTGCAAAAGCACTGAATCATAATTCTCCCACCCATCTACTTTTTTGTCTAGCAGCATGAAGTTCTGCGAAAATCACATGAACAAACTAAGACACTTATAGGGTAAAACCTTTTAAGCGACAAAAAACCTTTAATGAAATAAATAAAAACACATTTAAACACAAAAACCATTACAAGACGGCATTAAATGGAAAAAAAAAGTTGCTTAAACTACTTTGTCAAGTAATTGTGTGTAGAAAACAGACTAAATGTAAAAAATTGTACATCACCAATGTCGGTGTTCAACATACAAAAATACGATATGGAAATTAAAAAAACGTATATATATTACAATTAAAATTAATGTTAAACAAATATTTTACAATTATATTAAATACTATAAATCCCGTATAACATGCTGTCCATTAAACTGTACTCTTAAATCTAAGATCCACTGGTTAGAATTTTTGCTTTCTACATCAATAAATCCTCACCTGACAGCACAAAAATACCCATAATTCATCATTCACATGCAAGGGTTATCTTTTCTTAAATAGTTCTTCAAGCTACCTCACAGATGTTATGGTCCACAGATACAAATGCACGCTATTTTCTCTTTTAATGTCTTCTGTGATCTACACACACTTTCCACATCCACATTCAACCGTTTTTTCAATGTCTTGCGTGAACGAACTGCCGTCGTCACACTCGAAGCTGTAGCGTCTGCGTCGTACCCTGGTCCCCCCGCAGCAGAAGCCTGAGTCCGGCCTGCAGCCGCCGCTACACTCCATCCAGGACATCGGCTGCCTGCTGCGACACTGGACCTCCCCGCGCCGCACGTAATGGAAGTCCCGTACCGACTCACCCTGACAAGGAGCCACTGGAATTGCGTAAAAATTGTAATACGTTACTGATTGGGAATTACACAAAAACTTATATAATAAAAATGTTATTTATATTTCAGAAATCACTTTTTTTATTCAAAATTTCAAGCAATCAAACTGCAGTTCGGTTGTTTTGATTAAATAATAATGACAAAATCTACGTCAAAAATCTAAATTGACTATATATATACTTTGTTAGCTTACATTGCTATTTTTGTGGTGATTCTCTTCAGTGACTAACTTCAGTAACTGTCCATCCTGGACAGTA
>JAUCMU010000047.1:10813125-10835814 GCA_032275025.1 Enteromius treurensis | reverse complement strand
TGCTCACTATCACACATTTAGACTGATTTGTGAACAATGTTTGAGAGAAATGGTAATATTGTGTATCTGGAATGAATCTTAGATCTTTAAGTCCATTTCATGAAAAATCAGAGCAGAAACAAAGGTGTTGCGTTAATATTTTTGTTGAGTGTATGTAAATGTACTGTATTTAGTATGCTTAGCATGAAATACATTTATTTCAAATACATTTTAGTACATTTATTTTTTACTAGTGTGTGTAAGCCAAGATTTAAAAGGATTGTTTTTAAGGTTCATACAAAAATTAATTCAATTCTTAACATTTTAAATAGATCACTGGCTGATTTAAATGATTTAGGATTTAAAAAAAAAAATTTATATGCATATGCATTGTCTGAGATTGTAATCGATGCATTGAGAAAATAAGTGAATCGTCACTCAACTACTGTAATCAAGCATGAAATGGGGTAAGAAATAGTAAGAAAATGCTGTCGGTTTTTAAACTGTCATCTGTTTAACACTGAAATGTGAATGTGGGTCTACAATGGACTATGCATTCAATTACTTCTTGTGTTTTTCATCTCACTTTCCAAAAAGTGGCTTTATTCACTTCCATTGTTCCTTCCAAGTTCCTCCTCACAACCTTGATATTTGCTTTGTTTGAATGGGTCTAATTTACTTTTGTGGTAATCAGCATTACTTCACAAGTGCTGTTGAATGTGTTTAACTTGTACTGACCCTGAATATATACAGAACTCAGACTAAAGAAGTAATGCAATGCAGGTTTGGTTATTTACATGCAGCACGGCCAATCCTTAATCACATCAAAGTGATTTAAACCTAATCTGACTTTGCAATCAGATTCATCTTTAAGAAAAACGAAGGGAAACCAGAAACAACCTCCTCAACTCTGGGAAGAAAAGCCTCCAGTGCTCTCAGTGTGAGCGCAGGGTTTCCTGGTAACCTCCTTTAATCAAAGCTGTTTGCCAAGGTTGTTCAGTTTGCATTTGCTGTGGTCCCAACCTGGCTGACATCCAGAGGTGAAGGCAAACAGTGCGGATAGCAAGACTGCTCAACCTCTGCAAATATTACACTCCAGATCTTTTATTTGAAAACCCTTGCAAGAGGTCAAGAAGAAGAGGACAATAGAGGCCTGAGTGGGAAAAAACGAGCAACAAGTTGTGGGATCTGAGAGACTGCAACAAGCCACACTGGGTTCCTTTTGTTAGCCGTCGTCTTTCTTACATTCGTCTTTTTGTGTTTGACGTACTGTTTACTGAGGGATATTAAATGTTAGCAAAGGCAAAACTCATTCGTCAGAAGCTCAAGACAGTGAAGAAACAGTAAATAGACTGAAAGAGGGAAGAGAATGTGGGATTTGTTTCTATCACTGTGCGTTTTAAATTGTTACGCATTTCCAAAACTACAGATCTTTCCATTCCTTATTTGAATTTTTTTAATTAGCTTATGTATGGTAAGATAAACACTCAGAGCAACAGCTTAGCATATCGCTAGCCGATTAGCATGCTAGCCTCAGTGTGTTCAGCGTGAACTCTACACCTCAGGCACGCATTAATATTTAAGCAATTCTACAGACTGTCGTAAATAATTTCTTATGTCACCACTTGCGCTACAACTAGACAAACGTCTAAGTCAAGCGCATTTTGTGTGACCGGCCAGTGAACTGTAAGAAGTGGTTCATTGTCCCATTACAGCACAGCTGAAAAGCTTTCAAAGTAAAGCTCTTGAACACACACGAAAATTGGCTCGGCGCTGTAAAATGACCATTTTGTTACCATGTAGAACAATCATTCGGTGCAATTACTTCTTCAAGACCAGCAACATTTCTTAAAACCACAAGTCACAGACCTTTGCGAGATCTAGAATAGCATTCACTCCTCTAGCATAACCTTCACTGCTAGCGTTACAAAACACTTAAGCTAACATTAAGAAACACATTACATGCATTTAAGAGATAAGTTAGGTCATCTGCTCGCATGGAGTTTGTCATTAGTATGTTGCTAAGTTCGGTTAAAATACACATAAACATTAAAAAAATCATATTTGGTCTTATCTCATCTGGCAACAACAACAAAAAACTCAATTCAACTAAATATTCCCTCAATTTACAAAAATATATCAACAATAAAATAAATAACAAAATATTTAATATTTATGTTGTTATTAATGAAATAATAGGCCAGTGTACTTGAAGAGATGTTACTAAACACATTGTAAAAATGTCAAATGAAATCGTTTAATAATTTAAAGTAAATTTGAAATCATGTTTTAAAAATTTGTCATGTTCGTGCACGGCCATACTAAAGCACATGCAAAATACTTGGCTATAACATTAGAATATTTCATATAAAGTGAATGTATTTCACATTTATTAACTTCATTACATCATTACAAATGTGTAATTACAAATATAAATAAATACACAACTATGCATTTCAATAGAATTTATATTAAAGCAAATTTTAGTTCAGATTAAACGCTTGAAAGACAAACGTTAAATGTCATTTATCAAAGATAATAAAAGCATGAGATAATAATGAAATTAATGTAGAAAAAAATTTACTTAAATCCAAAAAGCACTCTAAAGTTATCACACATAATATTAAACTACAATACGTTTTCATTTAATTGCTGTTAAAATGGAAAGTGTCTGAAAACATTTCCGTCATCTCACACTTAAATACATATTTTTAAAAAAATGTTTAATTGCTAAGCTAACAGTTTGATACACTAAAGAACACAACATAATAAAAGTAGCAAGCAAAAATATTGCATAAAACAGTCAGTTAATATTTATCAATACACAAATGTACAGACCAAACTATATAGCTATATTTATTATGGATATTCTCTGGCATTATCATCCGCTATCTTGTATTTTTGTTGGACTGAGCTTGTTGCAATACATTTACGGTATTTTCTTATTAAATGGTCATATTTATTTTGTCCTAAATGAGATTTCTTAGAACAGATAGATTCCTGGTTTTGGAGCGAAGCTATTCACGCTACGGTATCCTGTCAAATGAAGTTGATTTCGGAGTGTCCCTGCAGAGAAGAGACAGTAATAGCATGAACGCTGACTAATAATTAGTCTCTTGTCTGTCAGAGGTTCGCAACATACACATTCTTAGCTCGGTTCTCACCCGGTTAGCACAAATTTACATTTTTACAACAGACAGTAACAGAGCTCCACATAACCAATCATGATTAGCAATCACCCCTCTTATTTCCTCTCTTAATTAAATGTGTTAATTAATTGCGTGTGGAGAACGCCACCATGGTGCCAATTAGCAAAGCAAACCTAATGAATCTTTGAGTATTACGAGACTATTACTTGTTTTAATGAAGTAGATCTTGCTTTGTTTAATTGTTCGCTACAAAATTCAAACAAAGAGCAAAAAAGGAACCGAGATAACCCACATTACCATAAACCAATATTCCTGAGGTTACCAAAACGAGTGTCTCTGAAGGAAAAAGACCTTATGAATTTCATTTATAATAGCAGACATCTTTCCCTAAAGGCATGTGTGGGTGGTTGGGGGTGTTCGCAGGCAGATTGACTGAACGCACCACATCCATATGGTAACTCACTAATGAGACAACGTGTGAAATGGCATGAACAAACAACTAAATAACAAGCAAACACAGCTGTCCTTAACTATTTGTTCGCACCCATTATATCTCTTTCCGTACTCCCACACATTCCTACATAGTTTCCTTTTTGACCCACTGCCCCCGACAGTGCAGACTTTACCAAGTGTATCGGCAATCAACGATAAAAACTAACCACATCTCACTAGCCTAAGCTCTTAGAGAGATTTGAATACACAAGCAAATTAGCCAGACGCTAATATTTATTGTCATATTTCAAAAACAAGATGCCTATAAGTTGCATATAAACCGTAATTAGCATGCATTCAGTGTCTGTAAACATTACATTCAGTTCGCTTTTTTTTTTTTTAAATATGCTACATTGTATTTGTTTTTCCAAAAAGGATGAGCATGTTAGCAATGCTAACAAGGGGTTTCTGTGAATAAGCATAGCATATTCAATGAATAGCACACAAAAATACCCAATTACATTTTTTTTCCCAACAATATATGCTAAAAATTCTTCAACTAACCACAGCTAACTAACTTAAGCATGTGTTAAGATGTGATTGTTTAGAAAGTCACTGCGTACGGTGTTTAAGCACAGATGCGTTTGGGGGAGCTGGTCAGTTTCACTAGATGCTAATGTTATTGTCATGTTTTTGCCTGAGAATGGGGGGTTTCATCTCAACAAGCATGTCCTGATGTTTCTGATAAGGTAGCAGTCACTTACAGTCTGGACAGAGCGGGATTTTTCAGGAACAGGAGCTCTGGGAGTTGCTGGAGATGATTTCGGTTGAGACGCCTGAGGGAAGCGAAAAGACATACAATTAAACCCTAGTTTAATTTACCCTTTGTATTTGTCAACCCTGTTACCAAAATGATCGCTATTGTAAAGTTATAGGAAATCTAACGTTTTCTTAATTTGTGGTAAACCACAAGTCAACAAACTCAGCTTAATTTAGATTTTTTTAACCCTGATGCCAATTTGTCTGAGAAGCAATTTAGGAAAATTATATTAAACATGGATTAATGCAATTCTCAACATAACTAATTAGAGAAGTCAAATTGATCCCAAAGAAATGTTACTATGTTAGATTTCAGACACAGTGCTAAATCTTCCATAAATATTTTGTAAAATCTGGTTAACTTCAAAATGACTATGATTTATTTTACACATCCAGCTTTGGGGACTCTGGGAGCCCAGATATAAAGAATGTAGGCAATTTCAACAGAACCTGAGGGTTAAAAGCTTTAAATTATATATTAACTCTATAAATCCTACTGTATCATTTTTTATATGCAAATGTCTACGTAATCTTAGACTGATATTTATATGCATTTCTGGACAGTTATGAATTACAATGCTAGCTATCAGAATTTCATCTTACTTTTTGTCCATATAAATAGCAGCATCTGCACCAAATTGCATAATTTTGCTCAGTTTGTGCTTCTGAACAAAACAAAGGTTTTTCCTCCTCGAATATGACCTCCATATTAGCATATATGAGCAATTAAAGCCTGATCCATCAAAATATACTTTCTAACTACCTGACATGCTGTAGCTTTCAAGGAAACTATTTTGTGACCGTTTTTATTTAGTCACACAAATTTCAGTCAACCCTGTTACAATAGTAATTGTTACTGTAAAGTTTTTAAGATCTTAACCAAAAAATTCTGAATTTATGGTAAACTACAAGACAACATTTGGCCCAAACTAACCTAAGTAAGATATTTTCAACCCTGTCACCCATTGTAATTTAGAGAGAAAGAGCTGTTTTTAGATTTTGTCTGAAGGTTCCATAAACTGTTCCATTTCAGCAAAGAAGATTTTTATGAAAAGCATTTCATATGTCAGGTTTTTTAGGGTTAAAACCTTTGAAAGAGAATACTGTATAATAGAAAGAATATGTATCTCTAAACTTACAGTCTGTCCAACTCCTTCAGATCATTGAATGCTCCTCTGTCAATAGTGACGATCTGGTTATCCATGAGGTGCCTGTTTAGATTGATATAGTAACGCACAGTGAAAATAAAAAAGAAACCAGTATTCAACACAAAGTGAAGAATAGAGAGAGTAAAGAACAGCCACACATTTCCACCTCTGACAGCATTCGAACTGTAATTAAAATCAATAAAACAGTTTGCTTGTCAATTGTTGTTTACATGCTTAAATGTCCTCTTGTCTGATTCTTGTCTATAGTTGTGGCATATGTAAATGTGTATTTAAATGTCCAAATCTCTATAGGTTACAAAATACAACAAAATAAGATTGATGAGAAGAAATAAATGAATAAAGCTCACAAAATTCGGAGGTGCTTCAGGCCAGCGAAGTCATCCTTGCCAATATGTGTGAGGTTGTTTGAGTTCAAGTCCCTTTAAAACCAAGAAGAAAGAGGAATTAAAAATTTTAGAATAAAAAAAAGAAATATTAAATAAAATGTATTACTATTTTTTAAACAACTGTCAATGGGTTAATAAATCAACCGGAAATAAAGCCACTGAAGCCACTTTTATTCCACCTGCTAATTTTTTACACAAATTACAGTGTCTTCTGTACTTGTCAACTCTGTTACCAGAGTTTTTTTAAATACTACAATGTTAAGAAAAGTACCTAACAAATATTTTCTAGATTTTCAAGAATTTATGCTATACTACAAGCCAACATTTTCCTCCAAACCAGCTTATTTTATATATTTTCAACCCTGTTATGCATTCAGATATTATATATTATATTGTTTTATTAGTTAATATTTAATGTGGGTTAGACAGAGAAGAAGTATGATATGGTAAGAGGGAAAAGTACATTAATAGGATGTAAAGAGGTTGACAATGTGAGGCTTAAATTTTTAAACATTCATTTTGCACATTTTAAAATGAAGTTGTGATACAACATAACTGATGAACATCAGCATGGAAAAACCAACTAATATCTCTGTCCCTAGAAGCAGTCTTGTCCCTGGCAGCAGTGAGATTAATGTGACACCAGTTTTTTTGGACACCAGCACACATGCCTGAATAAACTAAAACATAAGAAATTGAAATAAAATCCATAAAGACCGCAATTTGCACATGCAAAGGAGGGTTACGTTCATTTTTAAGAGGTGAACGCTGACAGGCTGCCCCTTTTGTAGTGGAAATATACATTTGCACACACATGTAGACTAGTGTCACCTGGGACATGGGCTGTAATGGCACTATTGTGGAAAAGAGCCCAGGTGTGACCAATCAGGGCAGTGAATGAGGTGACTCCTTTAATCCTTTAATTAGTCCAGCATCTGTGGCCAACACTGGGACCATTAACGTGGAAAATTGGACACAAAAGCAGCATGATCTCTTCATCTGCTATACATCCCTACAGTTTCTTTGAGAGCTTGAATAAGAAGCTAATAGCTTGTCACAGATATATACATCCATCAACGCAGTTGTGTGTCAGTATAGAGTGTATATAATTAATTCATTTACATTGGTTCATTATAAGGCCTTAGTAATCTTTAGAAAATGAATAAAGAAAATAATAATTAATTTGACAAAAAGCAATTAACACGTAATTAACGTGTTTTTAAACACATTCTTGGCAGAAGTAACCTTTGGGTGCTTTTATTTTTGCCTTTTTTTCTCAGGGAACCAAGGTCGAAAAGATTTAATTATTTACAAGTTTTGTTGAGCAGGGCTAACTAACACTGGGTCATCAAAGTCAAATATGTTGGTGCTACATTAAAACAGTTTTAAATATTAAGAACCTTTTAAGCAATTTTCACAGTCTGAAGGGCATTTGTTCCAAATATGGAGAAAAACTGAATTTCATCATGGTCGAAGATCTATTTAAAGCAAGTCTTGGAGGAAAATGTAGGCAAAACTTCGCAGTATTAACTAAATTAAGTTCAACCCTGTTGCTGACAAGGTTCAGGGTTCAAGTTGCTAGTCAAAGAAAGACCAAATACAAACAAAACAAGAAATCAAGATCAACAAGTAATAGATTAATTTATTTAGGCTTCCTTTTTAACCCTGTTACTTGGAGCTCTATTTCCCGTACTGGAATCTATTGGCCAAAGAAACCCTAGAGACATACAGCTGTTTATATTCAATATTAATTGTATTTATTGTACGCTATTTTATTTTTGTATAAAACAACATCTAGCCTCAAATTAGCGAAGATCTACTAAGTGAAACATTCATTTAGCACACATTTTTAACCCTGTAACTTTCAACCCTGTTACTCACTCTGCCATAAACATAAACAAACACAAGACCACCATAACAGGTGAAGGGTGGGGATGAGCAATAAGGGCCCCAGTCAGATGGTGGCCCAGCGATTTTAGCATTTCCAAAGAATATGATTTTGAGGGGAGTCCAAGGTAACCTTTCCAAGGGAGCCAGAAACACTAGTAGTGCCCCTGCATAAAAATCTGCATACTTTAAGAGTTTGGCCCCAATAATCAACAGTCTCATACTTCTGATTTATTCTCGTATAAACATCTATGTTTATGCTATAAAATATGTTTATAACATTTTATTTAATTAATTCTGCATTACTTTTGAAACCAATATCTGGTCTCAAACTAAGATCTACTGGATTAATTTAGGCTACTTTTTCAATCCTTTTACTTATTCTGGCATGTACCTATGCACTTTCAGTGTCTGGCCAATACCAGTCACTTATGATTCAACTCTCGTGAAGAACTGAGTTTACACTGACTTTATTAGTGTAGAGACCAACGTCTCTTCCCAAACTGGCTAAGATTTCCTACTATAAATGACTGATTAATTTAGGTAACATTTTCAACCCTGTTACCCATTCTGTCATATACATAAAAAGAATGGCTTGGACAATCCAAAGTGGGGGCCAAGCGATTTTCAACCTTACTTCTGGAACATGATTTCAAGGGGATCCAAAGTCAATAGCCTGTCCAGGAGGCTCATAAGCCCGCACCCCTGCACAAGCACCTAGACACCTTCAGAGTCTAGCCTTTAACAATCATCTATCCCATACTTCAGATTCAACCTCTCCGAAACATTTTACACAGAACATTTAATTAATTAACTTAACTTTAATTTTGTAAAAACCAACACCTGGTCCCAAACAAGCTAAGATCTACTAAGCGACATTTTCAACCCTGTTACCCCACATTCACCTACATACCTTCAGTGTTTGACCCCTACCAATCACTTCTGATTTGGTTTCTTACAAACAGCTAGGCTTACACTGAACACTTTTACAGAACATTTGAGACATGAGAAACCCTGCACCAGATATTTAATATGATGATCTTATCAATCAGTTTACATTTAGTTTCAATTCATTTCATTCAAAAGACAAAAACAGCCTGTACACAGATATCCTGTCCGTTCTCTACTCTATTATTGGCCAATGATATCATGTTGAGCCGTTTGAGTGCTGCAACCCTCAGCAGCCTTTTGCCCTCCTTCACGACCCCCCAGCCTCCCCCCAGCCAACTCAAATAACGGTGCCTCCGCAGCTCCATTCTTTACCACTGCAGGGGCAAAGCTCAGGGGACGATGGGGGATATTATTTGGCTAGTGCAGTCTCCTTGATAAATGACTTTCTTTGCTGCGCATCCACTAGGGAATGTCCTCCTCACTATAGAACTGCTCGCTGTTATCAATATTGCTTTCACTGCTGATTGTTCAACAGGGTTGAACACATTGAACCTCATCTTAATGCCTTTTCATTGTTCATTGCGACACTTTCCTGAATTAAATATCATTCCTGTTGAGGAAAGAGACCTAGCCTTAAGGTCTTGTCACATTTACAGTCAAAGGTGAAATCCAGCAATTTTTTTTATTAGATTCCATGTGATTGGGAATTTTGTTTAAGGGTAAAATATATCCCTGCGCAAAGCTTCACGACAGCCTCAGGCTGGTCATAGGGTTTTGCCCCGATGACCAACAGAAGGTTGCCTGGTTTGAAATTGACTTTTGTGTAAGTTTGACTTCATACATTGCTACTTTACAGACAATGGACCTTGTTTGCCACAAAATACCGCTGACTGCAACTTGCGGCTTCTGAATCAAAATATAGTCTGAATGATTTTTTCATGAATGGGACTGAGTCGGTTCTTCAATTTAACTTTAGGAGTCATATACTACAAGTCATATGGACTACTTTTATGATATTTTTAATTGAACAATTTACCAAAAAGGAAGTTTTGCCATACTTTACTTACCTTGATTAGTGTTTGAAACCTGTATGGCTGTATTATAAATTGGAACCTAAGAGTTCAAAAACGACATACAGTAAAGGAAGCATAAAAGTAATCCTGCATTTCCGGGATTTATCCAAATGACATAAATGCCAGTTGGGTTACTTGCGTGTTGCCATATTTAATTTGGGGGTTTTGAATATGTCAGTTGATGAATGTTTTGATCTGATTTGCAAAATAACTGCTTAAGTCTATTCGTCCTGTAAAGTTATTGCATTACTTCAAATGACTAAATTACTCTTCCAATACTTTTCTGAAGTATACAATCCTTGGACCACATTGAATTTCATTGCATCTACGTTAGCATTGGATAGATTCTTTAAACACTCGTGCACAATATGAAATTTGAAACACTTCTAAATCACACACCGATCCAAGTAAACAAACATATGATACATGACAGTATGATCTGAAAGCAGGCTCAAGGAGGATGATAACCGGAATTACATCTTCTGAATCAATGGACATTATGTCCTGCAGTATCAGTTACATTTGACATCTCTTGAGCCTCACAGAGGGTTTGATGGACACGTTCTGAGAGCTCTGACATGAGATACTCCAACATCTGAGATACACAAACATGCTCATATACAAAGCCAGTGCATAATTTAAAGGCCGACACTGTAAACAAAACCAGAACACAACAGTTGTGCTGTCCTTTCTCTGAATATAACACTACTGACTGTGAAAACATATCTATCTATCTATCTATCTATCTATCATCTATCTATCTATATCTATCTATCTATCTATCATCTATCTATCTATCATTTGTAACTGACAACATTTCTGTAAACAGTTTTTTTCTTAATATAAACACTCTAAACTCAGCATATCATGCAAATGTTACTATGCCTGTCATATCTGAATGATTGGCCTTGATTTTGCAAATAAAATGGTTTGTAAGTGATTTTATTATATATCAAATAATACTTATTAAACAGCTAAATTCAACCGATACCCATAAGCTGATAATTATTTCTATGTTATTGCCTGTGTTAATGTTATTTCTTGTTATCAATTTATTTTCAATCTGCATTTACTCTTTTATCTTTGTATTTCTATTTAGCTTTCATTTATTTTTTATTTTAGTTTTAAGTTTTTGTGTATTTCAACTTATTTTCTGTAAGTTGCCAAGTTTTTCCTATAATATTTAGTATATTTCAACTTTATTGTGTTGAAAAAGTGATTGAAAATAACTTTATTGAAAATGATTTCAAATAGTTTTAATTAGAAAAATTTGTTATATCTCATGAATGGCCGATATAAAATCTGTGTGTGTACATAGATAAAGTTGTATAAATAAATTGCTAGGTAATTATTGTAAATATATATATATATAATTTAACATAATGTAAAAAAATAATTTATATTATAATAATTAAATATCAAAAAATATATTTTAGTTAACATATTTTGAAATATAGCAAATATCAGTTATAAATTGCCAATAAAAAAGCAATCTTGCTGCCCATCATACATCCTTTATAAGTACATTGTTAAACAAACAAAAAATATTTTAATAAACTAAGCAGCAAATAGAAATTATTTCACAGAGTTTAACTTTTGAACTCAGTACATTCCTTAAGTTGCCAGATATAACTTTTAAAAATAAATTAGATCCAAAATATCATTAGATTCAAGTATCAAGCTCATAAAATACATCATGTTACCGGCAAGAAAGCTGGCGAGTGTCTGCCTATGCCATTCACAAATGCATAATAATGCACATACATTAGTGACGTGTAATGACACATGTGCAGAAGATACTCACAGTCGTTCTGTGTTCTTTGGTATGTTTCGTGGCACGCTTTTGAAGGCAAGTCCGTGGCAGTCCACAGTGGTGCCTGTGCAGGAGCAGTGAGGAGGACATGCTCCGGACTGACCTGCCAGGAGAAGGGCGCTCAACAAACCCCAAATCCACAAACCACAGTTGGGAAGCATCAGCTCAGCGTTCAGACAGCCAGTCCTGACCGGCATCTCCAAACCAAAACCTCAAAACATACACTACAGGACAGGTATCGGCTCTTAAAACACTCAAAGTGTGAAAAAACAAAGAGTAAAAGTAAAGCTAACAGACCGCAGATCCCTCAGGAATCACAGCACTTGTTATTTTCCCCTCTCTAGGCTATTTTTTGTCTGCTCTTTGTGCAGTGCTTGTCTTTCTACAGTGGTTCCCCTTCTCTCTCTCTCTTTCTTTCTTCTTTCTTTCCTCCAGGGTAGAGCTCTGAAAAAAATAAAGGGAAAGACAGACTCGTACAATCTCCCACACGCGTCCTCCCTCATTCACATATAGGAATCATCCATCAAAGGATCTACAAATCACTGCTTCTGACTCCTCCCAGTCAATATTACACCCTCCAACGGTTTCTAACGGTCACACACACACAGTAATGGGAGTCCTGCAGATGCCCACGGTCCTGCTCTCTCTCTCTTCTCTGGGTAATTACGCACTCTGGCTGGGGTCTGGAGGAGGACGAGGGAGGAAGAGGAGGTTGTACAAACACAATCACTGAGCATTTATGCACAAACAAGTATGACTTTGCAGAAGTTTAGGGAACACTTTTAAATTTTCTTTCTATTAAACAGAAGAATTTATTATTTACAGAAAAATCTACAGTAGGCATTTTGTAGAATAGTATTAAGAAAACATTTTATAAGATAAGCATGAGAAAATAGTTTATATTTATTATTTAGATATTTCATTGAAGCAAACATATACATTTATTGAAATTTACGTTTAATATTTACTATAAATATATGCCTATATATATGACCCTGGATCACAAAACCAGTTATCTATAGCCTACCTCTGAAAGCTAAATAAATAATCTTTCCATTGCTATATGATTTATAGGACAATGTTTTGCTGAGATACAGCCATGTAAAAATCTGTAATCTGAGGGTGTAATAAAATCAAAATACTGAGAAAGTTGGTTAAATTAAGTTCTCAGCTAATCAAAAATGAAATGTATAAAATACATTCATGGAATATGATCTTTACTTAATATCCTAATGATTTTTGGCATGAAAAAACTATTTATAATTTTGACTCATGCAATGTGTTGTTGGCTATTGCTACAAATATATCTGTGCTACTAATAACTGCTTTTGTGCTCCAGTCACACACACACACACACATACAAATATACACCATGTGCATTATTATGATCGTCTTTTTTTTCCAAGCACACATTATCAATTCCAAACCACATCAATATGAACTACTATTCCTTTTGTATTTAATAATTTACACATGATATATAATTGTCCACGAAGGCTGGTAGTGAAAAGCTATGTATAATTATTAGGCATGTTTTCCCCATGAGAAATATTCTAAACTGATGCAATATAGAAAAAATGGAAAAGGAAAGACAGCACCATTGGACAGCAAAATGCTCACCGGGACAGCGGAAAAGACATGTGAAGTGCAAAAGAATGAAGGTGTAAACCATCAGGAAACATTTAGTCTCCATCTCCACCATCCACACAACAGCAACTGAAAAACCTCCTGAAAGGGGGGTCAGACTCTCAGAGACTTTGCTTGGGTACAATTTCTTAGAAAATAAAAAAATATCATGTTGAAGTGTATATGAAATCTTTATATATATATATATATATATATATATATACATACATACATACATTCTGCAAGATAGAGTTCTTGGGATACGTTGTCGAATAAAAATGGTTAAATTTGTACAAATGTGCTTGGGGAAAAAATGATATATTCAGAAAATCAACGTCCCTAATAATTTTGCACGCGTACAACAGAGATGGGTGTTTTATCAACTTTTTTTAAAAACGGTTTAGTGTCTTATTGCATGGTTTGATAAAAATATAAATCAATATTTTTGTCTTAAAGTTAGGCTGCAAGCTCATGCAATTGTACTGGATTGGTAATATTCACTTACAACGACCCAGCAGAGCAAATCAGTCACTTCTGAAGGCAATTTAATGTACAACATACTTACTTTTAATATATTTAGGTTTTTTTACACTGTCCATTCACCAAAATCTAAAAATAAAACCACCTAATTATCATAAACGAGTGAAGTCTTCGACGTAGACTTTTCCTAAATTCGTCTCAATTAAGGCAAATATAACAGAACAAGAACGATGAAAATAGTCCCGACGCTTCATTACAAACTGGAGGGATGCCAACGCGATAACTCTCCATTTGCAGCCCAACTGTAAGTATAGGTGAATCTCTGCCAACAGACAAAGGAAATCGTTTTTTTTGTTTTGGATTTACTTTAAAGTTCATTTGTGATTATTAAACCAGCGCGGAGGATATTTGCTGTGCGGCAGCGCCCTCTAGTGCTCATCCGCGCTAGATAAACACATCAGAAACAGGCAAGCTGGTAAAGGCTTTAATGAATGGGGGGAACAAACACACAGAGGCACTCATTGTGCTAGAGCAGACCAAGTACAAATACAAAAGTTTCACAGATCAAACACTTTTTTTAAATAAAAAAAATAAAATAAAATAAAAACTCAATTCATAATTAATGTAACATGTAAACATACTGTAAAAACAGAAAATACAAAACTTTGAATTTGAAAACCAAACTCAATGATTTCCCCAATTTGTTACTTCACATCTTTACAATATAGAAGATAATATCCCCAATCTCCACATGTACCATCTTCACACACACACACACACACTTACACAAAACATCCTGATTAATGCTGCTAATTACACGTTTGCAGATAGCATCGATTCTGAAATTTGAAAAACTTAAAATGTACCTCTTCTGACCTTAAACACTTCAGGAAATGTATTTCACTTTGTGTATTGCAAAGTCCAACATTACCACGACACTTTACATGCTTTATTTTAGCTTCCAGTTTTGAAACAAGTCCCAGCACCATCCACTTCCTCAACCTTTCAGGCAAAAAAAAAAGCAATTCATCAGTCGAGGGAATGTGCTTTTGACCAAACACATCTGAAAGAGCTACATACGCATACATGAAGACAATGAAAGGAAGTGACATAGCTCTCCGGGAACATGAAAAACACGCACTTTGACGTTCAGGATCAAAGCCAAACCAGCATTAACAGCCATTCCTTTCACAACATCCTTAAATGCCAACCGAGTTCACACAAACCCTTACATCCCGAGCTTTGCACCCTCATCCATCTCACCTGTAACATACCAAAACCTTCGGAGACCCCGACACACACCCACAAGCCCTCAGAAATAACACCTACGAAACATGGCTGCTTTGGAAACACAAAATTACCGTACACTGAAATCAGTTTTTATACAAAAATACAAAAGGGTTCAATTGCATGGAAACTTTAGTCGGCTGATGATTTGGGCCAAAAAAGCAACATCAGGTATAAAAATATAAATTACATTTTTCTTGTTCTGGTCACAATGTTTTGAATGTTCACAGTGTTATTAAGACAATATCTTTATATATGTTAATAAACGACAGTAACAAATGTTGCCTACTGTTTCCTTAAAATCTGATTACAGCATGAATTGAGCGACTAATGCGAGATAATACGGCCCAGTTATCAGCACACGCGTAAAAATATATTTATACATATATACAATAGGAATGAGCTAAGCTAATCTTATCAGGGGTCCAGACTAAAAGGCCCAGTGTAACTGACAAGTGGTTTGACCTTGAAACTGGTGTAACTGTTTAAAACACACAGCAAATAAAAAGAGAAATTTAATTCACATTAAATGAAAATTAGTCTCAACCTTTAGTCTGTTAAAACAGTACAGAATATAAAAACATAAATAAATGAAATAAAAAATAAAAATTCTCCTCTGGTCATCTAGAGTGAAGTCTTCTATTCGGGGGGAATTCGTAACATGGATGAAGACCCGCCGAGCTGCAAAATAAGAGAAGATTCATGAATTGAGCCTTGTTCGATAACTGCACTTACAAAGATATTTAAAACCAATTCATACTTTTGAAATAAAGATGGAAAACAAATACAAAAAAAAAACAAGTAAAGATCGTCACACTTTTGAAACAATTAAAACGAAATATAAAACCAAAGGCAAAAATTAAACAAAAACAACTTCAATTACTAAAACACATATATACACACACATTTAAAGTACAAACAAAACACACACACACACACAAAGAAAACTAAAATAAAGAGAATGAAATTCAAACAAAAATACTAAACAAAAAGAAACAAAGAAAAAAAAAAAAAAAGAAAGAGTCATAAAAACAGGCATTAAAACAAACAAAATAATAATAATAAAAAAATAATAATGATTATTATTATAAATAACAATAAATAAATCATTAAAATGAAAATAAATAAACAAAAACCCTAAGCAAAAGAACTTAAAATAAAATTAAAATAAACAAATGAAAATGAAAATAAAAGATAAAAAACAAACGCACAATACATTAAAACAAAAAACAATTAAATAATTTTTTTTTTTTTTAAATAAAAAAACAAGGCAAAAGAACAAATGAAATTAATACAAACAAAAATGTAACAAAACAACACACAAGAAAAAACGTGAATGAACGTGAGTCGCTGACGCTCTGGTCGCTGCTGACCTGATGATGTTGTTCAGCTCGCTGGATCACAGCTGATGTTCTCCTTCCCCGGAGGAGACACGTGCCGCCCCCTCCGGTCTGCGCCGGGCTGACTCCCCAAAACCTTCTTCTGCAGTCAAACACAAAGACGCTCAAACACAGAACCAGACCCTTACCCTCCCAGAACGGGCCCTGCAGGTCATTCAGAGATTTATTTTATATCCTAGAGAGAGCATTCCCAGAACGGGGCGCTGGTGGATCACTGACATACAGCAGCACTATCAGACTTCTATTATATTTACAAATTTATTCAGTCTGTCTGCCATATTTTTGTTTTAGACCAATCCAAAAATTTCGACCAAATTGTTGTTGTAAATATTAAAAGGGCGATGGAAAACAGGCTTTTTTAACCATTTATCATTCTGACTCATCGTTTTGAAATAAGGTTGGAAACCCCTGGGTTAGGGGAACGTTCAGAGAACATTCTATTTATGTTAGGAAAATGTTCTTGGCTAACCAAAAAGGAGCGTTCGTGGGAACGCTAGCTGGGTGTTAGTACAGCTACCAGCAGAGTGATGACTGAACTAAAGGACTCTTTAATAACTTCTTTAGAGCGAGTAGAAGTGGTCTGATTAAAGTTGAGATAGAGAGATCTGACCTTGATGAGCCCGCCGAAGGAGCGCGAGCGCGCGTGTTTTTTACTGGTCGGAGTCGTGTTCTCACTCGCGGGAGTGCCGGGACTCGACTGCTTGCCCAGCTGAAACCATCAACAAACACAATAATTATTGCACAAATCACATACAATAATATATATATATATATATATTATATAACAAAACAAAGCCTCACACTTTTCAAATTTTTTAATGAATCCCAAAATAGATTTACAAAAGCTAAAAATAAATAAATAAATCAGCAGGACACTAATAAAAAAATAAAATAGAAATAAAATAAAAGATCCGCTTCCATTAGTATCACGTGTCTTCATTAATTAAAATTAATATGTTAACAATGCTTATTGTAATAGTCTCAACAGTAGGTTATGAATAAATCAGTTTAATTTCAGCTAAAATAGCATGTATTGTATTATTGTAATATCAATAAAAATCCTAATTTTTGAATAATAACAATTATGTATTATTTATATATATATATATATATATATATATATACACACACACACAAACTCCACGCAAATGTAGGGGTCTGTTGCAAATAATTCATTACTTAAAACCGTAAAAAAAAAAAAAAAAGAAACAAAACAAACCACAATGTAATTATTGTAAAATGTAAAAAGAAAATAATTAATAAAATTAAACAATAAAAACACAATTTTACAAATGCATGGTAACATAAAAAGCTTAAGGGGTCTGTTGTCTTTTAAAATAAATATTAATAATAGTAATAGTAACAATTTCAATAATAATATGCTAATATAATATAACTTATTTTGTTGGTTAAAAAATTAATTGTAAAAATGTAATAACTTAATTTTTGGTATTAGGTACTTATTTCTGTGTACTGGTCAGTTCACACTCATAGAAATTAATCTTTTCCAATGAGTTTTAACTGATTTTTACATTGTATGGGAATTTTTCCTTCGTAAAGCCATTTTTTTCTTAACATATCCATTGTGATTTGAATACTGATATTTAAAATTATTTAAACGAACGTTACTCGGAATGTGAAATTAAAACCGCCAGTAGGTGGCAGTAAGTCACTGTAAATAAGTGAGTAATCACGCTTCAACTCAATCATTTATGATTCATTCAGAAACAAAACACCCATTCTGCTCAGAGACCCAAAATAATGCTGTGGTTATGTCTGGAATAATTTTTTTGTTGTCGCAGAAGATATATTATCGTCATTAATAGCAAGAAGAGGACGCACAATTTTTGATTTTTTTGTTTTCAATAAAGACAATAATTAAAGGGAAAATTAAAGCTAACAAAAATGTAAAAAACAATACTAATATATTACAACATATAAAATAATAATAATACTATTAAGGAATACTATTATTAATGAATAACAATAAACAGATTTTAGAAACTGTAGAAAGACAACATTAATGGTCTGCTGCTATTAATAGCAGTAATAATAACAGCAGGATTAATGAGAACACTGACTGAAGTGTGCTCTCACCTGTCGGATGAGTTTCTTCTTCTTGGCGGAGTTGGGCATGTGATCGGTGACGTGTCGACAGAGCTCTCGGAGCGCCTCTTCTGTGTGATTGTCTGAGTCTAAACGCACTTGCGCTCCGCTCCTCTTACATGCCGTCACGAATGGAGAGCTGCCGGCCGACAGCAGCTCCAGATCATCCTGACGACACACAGATGAACATGAGCTCCAGAACACCTCCACTAGTGAAGAAACAGCACCGACGACACAAACCTTGGAGTGGATCATCTTGGTGTTTGCGAACTGAAGCCGGGCGTGTTCCCGCAGATACGCCGGCGCCTTCAAAAAACAAAAAAACACATTTGACTAGTGATGTTACTGCTAACAAACCAGTTTTGTTAACTGAAATAAATCACCCGATTCGGATGTTATCATTCGACTGAATGGGCGCGTTATCAGTGGTAATCAGCCCAGGCCTGCTGCACCTACTGGTAGGCTTAGAAGGCTGTTATCATCCATAGGACTACAGCTCCGGCTACTGTACTGTACGACAATAATACTGTTTTTGTATCATAGTAAAGGGTAGGTTTAGGGTTGGGGTAGGTGTCAACGTTAACTAAACACAATCTAATCAGTAGAACAATTAATTTCATTCTTAGTTTTACCAGTAGGTGCAGCAGGCCCCTTCTGACCCATATGAATGGGCTGATAAACACTGATAACGCCCATTTAATCAAGTGATAACATCCGAAGCGGCTCAAATATATTAAAAAATATAGATATTAGATGGAAAACAATGTAATCTGAAGAACCTAGAACGAAAAGGTTCAAAAAATTACAAAGGCACAAAATAAAATTACTCAAACTAAAGCTGAAATAAAAATAAATTGGAAATAAATCAATAACATTCAAGTTGATGAGGATTAAACCTAAAACTGAAATAAAAATAATGAGAAATATGAAAATATGAAAGCACAGAATTAGAAATGTTTTTGGTAATTGAAAATAATTTTGACGTACTAAAACTAAAGCTGAAATAAAAATCGACTATGTTAACTAACCAAATTACTGAAATTAAATCTAAAATTAGAAAAAAAAAATTATGAAGACATCATTTTTTTTAATATTAGTGTGTGTGTGTATATATATATTTTTTTTTATATTTGATACTATGATGTTATTTTCTGTCCCATCAGTAAAGTGAAAATAAAAGCTGTGTTTTTAGAAGGAGAGGTGTGAAAAGTACCCGGAAGATCTTCTGTGAGTGTTTGATGAGAAAGGCCATGCCGCTGTTCAGTTTCTTCAGGTTCTCTTGAAGGTCACTGGCATTCATCTGAAGAAAGCAGCACATCACACATCTCACATGACGCCTGAACCAGGTGCATTACAACTAGGGCTGTAACGATACACCAAACCCACGATTCGGTTCGTATCACGATTTTTAAACAATATTTTTTATTAAATAACATTTTAAAAATCTTCATAAAACTGAACACCAAAGAACTGCTGGGTTGTTTTCTATACTGCAGCTAAATTGATTTCTGGATGGTGCCGTAGGACAGTGGTTTTCAATCCTGGTCCTGCGGACCCACTGCTCTGCACATTTTGCATGTCTCCCTTACCTGACACACTCAAGTGAGTTCATGGAGCTCTCTCCTAATGAGCTGATGATCTAAATCAGGTGTGTAAATTAGGGAGACATGCTAAATGTGCAGAGCTGTGGGTCCCCAGAAACAAGTTTGAAAACCACTGGTTTACACTACTGTTTTATACCCTCAAAAGCGGTTTGTTTTTAAAACTTGCATTTGTGTTTCAGTGTAAACAGAACAAAATACAGACTTTTGTTGAATCCAAAGTAGAGCACTGCAAGGGCCTGAAATCTAGGCCCGAGCCCAGCCCATGTGCAACAGCTTATCAGAATTACCAGTCTTTTAGTGCTGTTTCAGCTATTAAAATAGTTCAGTTTTGAGTGTAATGGCAGAATGATTTTATTTTGTTCTGTTTTTTTATTAAGCTAATTTAGACATTTTTGGTTTGTTAAATATAAGTTTGTGTTTTTTAAAGTACCAAGCGGCCAGCAGCAGACAGTGAGCTGATCATAAATGATTACTGATCAATTTAGCCTTCTCAAATCATCACGACTTGCCTTAAAAAAATGCTAAAACAGTTCAAACATATAACAATGTTTAAACGTTAAATGCTGAAATAATAAATGTGCGACATGATGGTTCGTGCAGAGAGTGACGCTATAAAGCGCGTCCTGCAGGACAGGCAGCAGCCAGCACTTGCATTTTATAGCCTTCGCCTTAAGGAGTAATACATCATTCAGAACTGTAAAGGGTCTACTTTTATTTGTGTGCACTGACAGTAAACAAGATTTTATAAAATAAAGAAAACAAGCGCGTTCTGGTAAACCGAAACTCAGCGGAAAAAAAGACATGATAAATAAATCTAGAAGTCTTTAAAATTACCACTTAATGAAAAAAAAAATCTAATCTTATTCATTAAAGTAAATAATTGGTAAAGATGTTCCCTTTCGACATTTCACTCGTACTGCGTCTGCTATCCTTTTTCCCCCCTAAATGAAGCCTACTATAAAACGCAGTTTTTTATGTATAAAACTGCACGGTCGTTGGGCCGTTGCTAGGGGACTTATTTTAACCGGTTAGGGAAGGACCCGCCAACAACGGGCCAATGCCGTCGACCACACCCCTTCGGCGTGAAGCGTTAAGCCAATGGCTGCGACAGGCGCCAAAGTGGTGTAATGGCGCGAACCTTGTCTATATATAAGACGAGGAATTGCCCGCCAACTTCAGATCATTCTCCTTCAGCGACGGATTCTTTGTTGTCCCTGACTAGAAGCCTCCTTCATTCTCTTCCGAAAATTGCAGTTGGATTCTCCCCTGCCGCCACCTGGCGAATTTTCTAAAAGAGCTAATTTCAGGACTCACCATGCCTCGTCGCCACTGCTCCATCTGCTCCGCTCCAATGCCGCCGTTGGACGGGCACAGCGAGTGCATCTCCTGCCTGGGGAAAGACCACGCCAAGGCTGCACTCACAGGACCAGGATGCGACGTCTGCGAGTCCTCAAACATCGCCTCTCTTTGCGCCAGGCTCGCGTCGTGCTCCCCCTGCTCGCAAGCGACAGTGGGGCCGAGAGTCGCGCGCCGAGTTGGGTGACATCACGCCGGCGCAGCCCCCGCGTATTTCGCCGCCTCGAGAGAGAGAGTTCTCCCCCGTCTGGTACCTCTCTGAGGAAGCCCGTCCCTCCGCTTCGGCGAACGACTTGGTTTCGTTCGGGGTATCGGACGATGAGCTGCTGGATGAGGCTTCCCTAGCAGCTTCGGAAATGGATGAGCTGTTGGGCTCCGAGGACCCCGCCCCATCCGTTCCGTCTGGACAGAGCTCCAAGAAGCCGGACCTCGACGCCGAACTCTTCCGCGTCCTGTTCAAGGCGTCCTCCGAGCTCGGTTTGGACTGGTCGGCTCCAGAGGAACCATCAAAGAGCAGGCTTGATGAGTGGTTTCTGCCGGGGCGCTCCCAAGCCCCTCATCAGCGCTCCACTCCCTTTTTTCCAGAGGTCCACGAGGAGCTAACGAAGTCATGGAAGTCTCCTTACTCCGCGAGGCTGAACACGAGGGCTTCCACCGCCTTCGCCTCACTCGACGGTGTGAAAGAAAAAGGCTACGAGGTGCTGCCGCCCCTCGAGCAATCCGTGGCGCCTCACCTCTGCCCCCCCATCTTCAGCCGGATGGAACAAGAGACCGGTCCACCCCTCGAAGCCCTGCAGGTCCACATCAGCGCTGGCGGGACGGGTCTCTTCCTCGGCCGGACAGGCAGCCTCTGCTCTCCACGCGATGGCAGTGCTGCGGGTTTTCCAGGCGAAGCTCCTTGCCACCTCCGAGGGCCCGCCTTACATGGAAACTGTGAGAGAGCTCCGCAGCGCGACGGACCTAGCTCTGAGGGCGACAAAGGTGAGGGTCCAAGCCATCGGCCGGTCGATGTCGAACCTCGTGGTTCTGGAGAGGCACATCTGGCTGAACCTCACCCAGATGAAGGACGCTGACAAGATCCCGTTCCTCGATGCGACGGTCTTGCCAGCGGGACTCTTCGGCCCCTCCGTGGAAGGATTCACGGAGCGATTCTCTGAGGCTCAGAAAGCGTCGCAAGCTATGCATCACTTTCTGCCCAAGCGGACCGCCCCTGCCTCTGCTAGCCGCTCGAG
>JAUCMU010000047.1:10778954-10795477 GCA_032275025.1 Enteromius treurensis | reverse complement strand
TTATTCCAGTGTGTGTCCTTCCAATCCAGCGGTAGAAAGCATGCATCCACAATGGTAAGTATAATGAACTCCTGAGTTTTGAGATCGCTGAGAGGGCACACAGGTTAGTAAGGCGAGGTATTTAGGGAGGTAGAATCAAGGTCCAGAGAGGAAAGGAACGTCTAACCTCGAGCTCAGCCAAAGAATCACTGGCTGAGCGATCTTTTAAGTGTGTTTGATTGCGATCAGGTGATTCAGAATTCAGGTGGGATGGATCTGGTAATTAGTGGCTGTGTGCTCTCGCTGTCTCCAGGCTCTGTGACAGGTGACAGTGATGGTGTGACACATAGGTGCTCTCGATACAAATATTTTCAGAAAGTAGACGGCATAATTATGTAATACAAAACACTTTGACCTGAAGCAGCTTTGTACAATGGAGACACCAATCCCAGAATGCATTGTGAAAAAATGAAGGCAGCACAAAAGACTTGTTGATTGGAAATATATTGTTTCTTTAATAAGGACTTGAGTAGTTGACAAATAACATCCAGTGTTTTTTGGTGCCAAAATAAGGGAAATTGTTTATTTAAAAAAAAAAAATTTTTTTTGTTGAAACTCAAATAAACATTAGATTATAAATAAATTTTAATTTAAAGACTTAAATTATTTGTTTTTTTATTCAATCACATTTTAGTTTAGTTTAGCACTGTGGTGAAACAAATTTAAATAAGGAAATAAATAAATGTAATTTAGGATCCGTTCATGAATACATTATCTTAAATTTGAAAAAGAAACAATAAAAAATATAAGAAATAGTGTACACAAAATAATACATTACTTATAAAATTCTATGAATAAAAATGAATGTGCTATAAAACATTTAAATAGAGTCTATCTATCTATCTATCTATCTATACAAATAAAAACATAAGATTAAGCATAAACTCTATACAAAATTATAAATTTATGTAAAAAATGATCAATAAAAAGTAATGCACTATAACACATTAAAAATAGGCCTATATTTAAAGAAAAGTTATTTTAAACAATAGCTAGGGAAAATTATAGATTAAGTTAATGATGATATAAATAAAAATGAATATAATTAAATTTACTATAAAACAAGTTAAATAGGGCCTATTCATGACTATACAACACCTAAAGTGTATTAAAAATAAACAAAAACAATAACTACAAAGGCCTGTTAAACAGCAATTATTCACAGAAAAGTTCCAAAAAAATATTGTTTTTGAATGTTTTTGCCAGTGTTCTGTATTACTGATTGTGTATATTATCGACTTTCTCATTGCAGACACCTGAGTGATCATATGATGGGTTGTACCTGATCTAGACTGTTCCATTTCAGTATTTCATTTAGAACACTGCCTTAGAAGTGTGCTGCCTAGGAAGATGGCAGAATCACTAGGTCACTCATACAGTACAATGTGTTCGAACGCATAAATAGTGGATGGGAGGAGAAACTTGGATGTCGTCACAGTGTAAAACAGACCCACACACAATGGGTCAGAGCCCTTTGTAGCTCAGTTTAATAACAATGGACAGACGTCAAAATGAATCACCACCGCCTCCTTCTAAACATGTCAGTCTGCTGTGTGTCAGCAAGAAAATTTCAATTTGGGAGAAGCATATTAACCTTAATGCACAATTAACAGTGATAGCAATTCACAATGCAATAGTGTGTGGAGTTGCGTCAGTGTGTGCTGTTATTATTCACTGCTACGCCTGTGTGTGAGTGTTTTTTTGCGTGATTATGTGTGTGTGTTGTCAGTGGGTAGCAGGCCGATGGGCAGGATGCTGCTGCATAAACAGTGGGCTCCAGAGCCGAGCCGTCTCTCCTGCGTTTCCTTCCCTGGCTGGGGGGCGTTAACGGGGGCTATACAGGGCGTAAAAAAAAACCTGGCTGTTAGATCCTCCACGATCAGCTAGAGATTAGCATTACATGGTCATCATTGGTGGTGATTGATAGGACAAACACCACTATTACTGTAGACCTTAGTGATGCTGGACGCCATAGTGAATTGAAAATAAGGCACTGTATGAAGTTCCTAGATCACATATAGGCCTTCTTTTCATGGCATACATATCAAAGCAGTTTTTGTAAAAGTTTTGTCTATTGAAGAGGTTTTTTTTCACAAGATGTTATGTCAGTTGAACAATTGGTTAAACTGTAACAAGATTAAAGATGTCAAGATGTCTGCATCGAAAGAAATTCAGAAGTTCAACTGATTTTACGTCTATAGAAAGCAAATTAGATGTAAGTAAAGTGTCTACTTTTAAGGTTTCAAAGACGTTTTTGTAGGGGAAAAAAGGAAAAGTTTTGTTGAAATAATGTTATATTGTCATTTAACACAATGTTTTTGTAAAAAATTCAGACTTGTACATATTCAAATATATAAAAGAATAAGAAAGCATTTTACATTTTATTGTGTTTTAAATGAGTTATGAAATCTTACTGACAAATGGTTAAAGCTTACAAACTTTAAAATTTTTTGTGGAGAAACAACAAGCAGTATTACACGTTTTCTTCTTTAACCCTTTAACCTTCTTTTTATTTAAGGAATAGGGGTGTAACAGCACACAAAAATCTTGGTTTTGAAGTAACCCAGTATCTGTTTGACTCATCATGAGAGCTGGGTAGTAACTGATTTCAAGTTATCTTGATTATGTAACTAGATTGCAAAAATTAAGTACTTGTAATTAAATTAGATTACATTAAATATATTTAAAATGCTTGTAATACAACTACAGTTTAATTATATGATTCACATATTTGTACATGGTCATGTATTTCATATTTTTTTATTTTTTTTATTGTTTGATGGTTTTTAAAATATATGATTTTTTATTTATTTTTTATGTATTTTAATTTTACATTTTCATAATTTAGTTATTAGCTTTTCTTTAAACTCACAAAATGAACATTTTTGTTTTGAGAGGTGGTCTAAATATTTGCGGCTGTGAAACTGATGGAAAATTGACAGGCTTTCACAACAGTTTTATGAATGCTTTTGCACTCCAGGTCTTCAAACTGGTCAAAGAATGAATATGTATTTTCATTCAGACCAACGCAAAAAGACCAACAAGTGAATGGACAAGATACTAATGTTTCATGTTGACTTCAACATGAATCGGCTTGGAACTCATTTTAAAAATGACTTGTTTCAATGATTCAAAGTCGACTCTTTCTTTTAAGAGACAATAACATTATACACAGTGCACTTTCAGATTTAAAACTTTGCTGGATGTTTTCATTCACTCAGAGCTGTGTTACACAGTACATGAAAGCTCATTTTTAAAAATCCATAATAGGGGCATTTTAATATAGTTGAACAGTTAATTTGACCTGAGCCTGTGGGAAAGCAACTAATACAGCAGAAAATTACCCAGAAAACCATGACAACCAGAAACCCCCAGCATTACCATGGGAACCACCCTAAAACCCATTTAAACGTCTGAGCAACAACCTAACCAAAAGTAAAGTTGTGCTCTAAAACCCATTTGTTTCCCAAAGATGTGTTAATATTGAAATATTTGATGTTAGCATGAAGTTCAAAGCCAGTTAGCTTACAACTTCAGTATGAGGAGCATGTTCTAGCATGTCACAGCTGAGTAAAAGCTTCTCACATCACACAAACACAACACACACACACTTGAGCAGCAGATGAGAAAACATGTCTGTGGTTCATTAGTAATGAACCACTCACAGACACACCTCAGCCCCACCCAGCACACCCACTGGAGTGGAATGTTTTTTTTTTTTAGTTTTTTTATGCAGTTTCATTCTCACTCTTAATGGAAAGTGTGGGTGAATTCCCTGCTTGTACTCATAAAACTTTTTTGTATGATATCCACAAAGTGTCACAGGAGCAGTCAAATGGGTTGATGTTTTGCATTGTTTTCATCGAGTCCTCGAGGTCTGGCACGGGCTAGCGCTGTTTACATGCTCTGAGGATGTGCATTGTTTCTGATGCCTGGTTGTGCATAGTGGCCCTTCACTGCCAGTCTAGATCTGCTCAGAGCTGTTCCCATTTCCTGCTGAACAGGAAGAGCCAGCCCCCACTGGTCTTTGTCACTCAGAGAGACAGGAAGAGGAAATGGCCCACAGGAAATAGCTCCCCCACTTGCTACGAATCATCCCAACTGTACGCTTAATGAACTTACATGCACAAGCTGTCCTCAGTCAGCTGCCTTACGGTAATAAACAGTAAATACACACACACACACACACACTGAAATTTTATGCTGAATTATCACACAGAAATTGTTGTCATATTAAATGTGAAAATTTAAAGTGAAAACACGTAATTTCTATATTTCTGTAATGTGCTCATAATATATTTTGTACAATTTTTTTTTTTTTTTTTTTTTACAGTGTATGTAACTTACTTTAAATTTAAACCAGTGCTTTCAAATCGGTTAATCACATCTAAAATGAACATTTTGTGTGTGTGTATATAATGTTTGTGCTGCATTAATTTGTATGTATATTACATTGGGTCTTGGAGTAAACCATTGCTTTAGGTAAATAAAGACACAGTTATATGGGGATACTAAGAATTATTTTATTATTACTACTAATAAATATATATATACTGTATATATACTGCATATATATAATTTAGTTAATTAAAAATTAATTAAATTCAGTATAAAGATATATACATTCCAACAAGCTTTTTTTATTTAGGCCTAGTTTTTAACATTTAGCCACAGTTACGTAATTCGAAAGCTCCATTTTAGAAATGTGACGTTGCGACTGGAACAACAACATACAAACTATATGACAATTTCAATCTCAGATGGTGATTATGTACTTTAATCAAAGTTAAACGTGTCTAATGTGAGTTTTAATAACACATTGTGTTGCATTTATAACAACAGATAGTTTACCTCAGATCTTGAAACTAAATATAGACAATATATACGTTAAAACTTTGAATTCACTGCAAACCAACAAGCGTATTCCATAACAATCACCCTGTATGTACATTTAATAATGTTAAATAGGATTCATATATATATATATATATATATATATATATATATGAATTAGATTATAAACTTATTCATTTTGGATATTTTCTTAAACAAACACATCGCTTCGCTTTAGAAGGCCTTTAGTAACTCCTGAAGCAGTTTTGAGCACTATTTATGATGGATGGATGCACTTTTCTCTGCCCCCATTCACTATAAAGTTTGTAAAAGCCAGGATATTTATGAACGAATATAACTGAAAGAATAAAATCATAAATGAAAGTTCCAGAATAACCCTTTGCTTGAAGAATATTTTTCAGAAACTAAAACATATTATACTATGAGATTTCAGAACTCCCACTGATCGCTGTATGTTGTAATGTTTCTGTAATTTTTTATGCTGTCATACAGTCTTTAAAAGGGAAGTAATACAGGTCCAGTGTCACCACAATCTAACCAGAAAGAAAGCAGAAATTTACATAGGCACACATCTGTGACTGACGCACCCACCGCCGCCCCCCATCTGCTCACACAGCGTTCACAGCCCTCAGCTGCCGCCAGCCATTTTTGGACTGTGAGAAAGGGGGTTTGTGGTTAGCTTTGATATACACATCCCTTTTTTGATCCTGAAAGTGATACTCAGGGGAAAAGGCAGGTACTGTAGTTTCTGCCTCATTGTGTCTGAGGACAGAGCTTGTCATCAAAACTTTTCCAGTAAATTGCAGCATTGGCCGAAAAGCTTTGAAAAACATCGACATTTACTAATAAGGAAGTGCTTTAAATATGATGGGAATTTACAGATACTACTAATAAAAATAAAGTAATAAACAACTGTGCTGACAGAAATGACACAAATAACACTACTGTATGTACTATACTAAAATGTGTTTAGGTTGCTATTAAAAAAAAAAAAAATCACTTTTATTTATATAGCGCTTCTAACAATACAGATTGTAGCAAAGCACTGAACATTATCAAATAGGAGAACAGAGAGATGGTAATATATAATGACGAGAATAACTATTTATTTATTGAAGCCTTATTGTCAGCAGCTTTTATTTCAGAGAAATTAATCTTCAAATAAGCTGTTTGTTGTGTTTTTTAAGTGTGTGTATGTGTGTGTGTTTAGACAGTGACATGAGTCATCAGCAGGGTACTTCAAAAAAAATTATTTAAATGCTGAAAAATAATCAAATAATCAAAAAAAGTCAAACATGCCAGGGTGCTGGAGCTAAAGAAATAGAACAGTATAAGTAAAAATGTGTATGTGTCTTTATGTGCTGTATAAGACTATTGGATCTCAAACATCCGGCTTCATTGTTTCAGGGGTGTCGTTACTCAGATAGCTTGTGTGACTCAGGTTTGGTATTTACTTTTAAGTGGTTGACTCATTCTAATCATTTTGAATACTTTTAATAAGATGGTGGATTTTAGCACTTCACTAGCAGTCCTCCCACTCAACGGCCCCGTCTGTGGAGAGACTGTTCAGCTGGCGATTTCAGACAGTGCTGGACTGCGATATTAATAAAACAATGGAGTAATTAGCACCAAAACAAGGATGCGGTTATATAATGATGCACAAACTGCACTGAAATGGCGTTTTGAGTGGTTCGGTGCAACCCTTTTAATTAGGGCAAGCCGTCTTTGTTCATCAAAAAATAACATTGTATGATTAACATTGTGCGACTCACACTTTCTGTACAGAATGTTATTCGAGCTATTTAGTTCTGGCTGCTCTTTTCTATGCAATGTGAATCAGGACTGGGCTGTTGAGTCCCTATAAAAGTATTTAATCTAAAAATTGTAATAATAGTAGTGATACAATAAATATAATATTATTTACTCACCTCATGTTGTTCCAAAGCTGTACTGGTAAAAAAGATTACTATGGATGGATGCTCATCTCCACTATACAATAACAACATTCTAGAGAACAGAAGATTCTAAATCATGAGATAAAAAGTCTTCCTTCTTTTGTGTCGGTATATATATATATATATTCATTAAACATTGTATTCGTTTCTAATTCTATTCCAAACATTTCAGTAATCTATTTACAACATACATATATACATACATTTAAATACATATAATGCTGTATTTAAAATACTAATACATAGATTTATTTACAATCATAAATCAGGCTTAATTCATACCAAAGTAATTATGTTAAATAGACAATAATAATTTGTTTAAAACAGATTAAACTGGTAATTATAAATACCTAAACAAAAGAATAATAATAATAACCTAAACTAGATCTACCACTGCAGTTATTCAATATTCTTACCTACTGGTCTGGAATTACCACATATTGTGTAATGAATGCTTTTCTTCGTGACACAGTTTTGTGAGTTTACAGTTTGTCAGAGCCACCAAACTTGTATTGAAGAATGTCATCTTCACCCAGAAACACATTCAGACACACTCGCGCATAAACACACATGTGCGCCCACGCGCTTATCACCCGGTGAGTCATAGCAAGGACATGTAGCGTCTGCAGACAGAGACACACAACGCTTTTCTCTTCATCTCCCACCATTTAATTGGCTTGTGAGGAGTAGGTAATGGTCGATATGAGTTGTGTTTTGGTAAAGCTGTATTGCGTGTTGTGGGCGGATTGTGCGTGTGTGTATGTGTGTGTGTGTATGTATGGAGAGCTCTGTCTGTTCTAATGAAGGCACTGGGTTACGATATTTTTAGATTCTGCCTCAGAGGAGGGGAGAAAACCTCCAGCTAAGAGATGTGTCACCCGTCTGTTGCAGTTGCCTTTTTCCTCAACACCCCCTCCAACCCTCCTTCCTCCAATTCTTCATCCCTCGTTCCCTTCCAAGGGATCTGAGATCAAGAAAATGGAAAAATGAGTCATTCGCTTTATATCGCTCTCCAGCGAATATAGAGATGTGGGATTGCCAAACATAAAGCATGCAGTCCATATCAGGCTTGCTAAAAATAAAGAGAAACTTGCACAAAGGAATGTTCCTGGTTCAAAACAAGTTCAGAACAAGTGCTATCATTGGCATCCGTGGCATGCTATTCCTCGAAGTGTCAAAATAAATAATAATAATAATAAAAAAGCATGATTTTGTAATGAACTTTCAATGGAAGTCTATGACATGCTGAAAGATTTAGAATTTGTTTAAATAGTACTATAAGTCTTCTCTTAAAAAAAAGGTTATTTGAGCTGTTTTGGTGGGACTACTTTTCTAGGCACTGGACACTTTGTCATTTATTATGTAACGACAGTATCAAGTGTATTCGGACAGTTTGCCTAGTTAAACTACAGACTACAAACAGAAAATTTGCTAAATTAGCTGAAAGTTAGCCTTAAGCAAAAGTAGCTTACGCTACAAACTACATCACCCTTACAATAGTGGGGGAACTACTTTTTTTGGTGGATAAATGTTTTGCTATTCATGAGCAGTATCGCTACAAACTTTGCTTCTAAAATGAGCTAAGCTAATCTGAACCGTACTCTTTGGGGGGGAAAAATTGCTTGTTAAACTAGCTACATTGTCCTTTTAGTGGTGGGACTACTTTAATGGGCAGATTAATATTTTGTTATTCATTAACAACAGTATCAGGAAAGCTATGTGGAAAATAGTCATAGAAGTACAATCTACAAAAATGATCAAAACTAAGCTACACTTTAGCAAAAAAAACTTTTTATATACTGTAAGATACAGTAAAATAGTAAGCAGGTTTTTTTAATTCATGGTTTGTAGAAAAACGTCAGCAGTAGTGTAAAAATGTAAACAAGTAAAACAAGTCAAATGTAAACAACAACACTAATGCTAACATGCTAATGCTACCACCTCGCTACTGTTGAACGTATCTGCACTGTTTTATTTTGGCCTACTATGCAGGTTTTTAATTCAAAAATATTTCTGGTACCATTTTCTGCAGAGTTACAGGTCACTACATGAGTTGTTGGCATGGATAAATTTGCACGGATACAGATTCTAGTGTGTCGTGCAGTGTTGTGCCGCTGTCGATAAAGCTTAACCTATACTCAACCTGAAACATTCTGTTAAGATGCATCCTTCCCTGTGAAAATATTGCATGTTGCAATCAATTTAAATTGTTGTTTGTAATAAAGGTCTTCCAGGGTGGAGAAAGGAGGAGAGCAATTCAGCCCTGGCCTGCAGCTATATCCCGCCACATGGGGTGAGACCCAAATTCTGTCTGTCTGTCATTTTCCCTTTCTTCTTTCTCTACCCCCTCCCTTATCTGTGTGGGAGTCAGAAAGCCAAATCCACTCAGCTAGAATTAAAGGTAGTGACCTGCAGTAAAGGACAAGGAGGAAATCAAAAGCCTGGATCACTTGCTTCATCTGTGCCAGAATAACCAGAATCATCTAGCTCTGCATGTCATATTCAACCCTTAGATAGTAAAGTTTAGATTAGATTAGATTAGATTCAACTTTATTGTCATTACACATGTACAAGTACAATGCAACGAAATGCAGTGATGGGTTAAAGTGATGGGTTAAAAGATTTAATCAGACACATGATTAATTAAGGTTGCAGTCTGTAACTTATGTAGAAATTATCCAAAATCGATATTTGTGCAAGTACATAACCAGCCAGTTTTCAAAACTATCGTCTTTGGTTTTCTAATTTGAGCAGTATGGGTAGGTTTTTGCAGGAAATTCGAGCATATCACTGCGTCATTATTTCACTACATTCAAAAGATAATTTTTATGGTAAATTGTGAATCCAGAAAGACATGTCAATTAAATTAAATTATATTCCAGTTTTACATATGCTTATGATATAGCCTGGGATTACACAAGCTTTCTGTTTTAAAAACAACCAGTTCGAAGGGAGCATGTTTGGTTTTTAGGTTAAAAATGTCTAAATATGAAATCTGTACGGTGGGACAATTAGAAATTAAACTGCACATAAATTAAAATCTATACTCTAATGCACACTATACCCATAGTCAAGCAATGCTGATGTTTTTAACATAATAATAATTTGAGAATAAAGAATAACAATTATAAAAATTTGCATGGTTTAATGTGATATAAGCAATAACCGATCGTTAGATTTAATTACAATTGGTAGCGCAATTTAAAATAATGTTTTTTTTCTTAGTTGGTCAGAACAAAATTGGCAGACTTGCTACTTTCAGATGACAATATCCGTAAAAAATTGGGGCATACATTAAAATTTGTGATTACTATGTACAGGATTTACTCCGGTGTGGTGACTGAGAGCTACATGCTCCTTAAAACACTAGATTTATCTGTGCTGGAGCCGTGCCGGAGTACAATTTATGCAATTGAAATTATTCTGCAAGGAACTGCATTTCCAGATTTTCATACAGAGATGATGACAAAGAGGCAAAATGTAAGGACTGCAGCTTTAACTGCAATGACACTGTTAAAGAACAATTGTTTCATTCCAATCAACATCAGCAAGTGACATTTGTTTTCCATACAACTGGATGTAAACACGACAGTCCACGTGTCTGAGGTCATTCTGTCTGTAATGAGAATGACTGTCATTACATTTAAACTGGACAATAAGTTCATAGCAGGTAGAACAATAGGCTGTTTGTTTACATCTAGAGATTTGCTCTGGGAAACCCCTGGAAGCCTCGAAACTTTCCAGCTGAGTGTCAACACTTCTGAAATAGAAGAATGTCTCACATGCACATACATTTTAAGAGAAGTTATGAGAATTTGCTTCCGTAAACAAAACAATACACTGGAATGGCACTTTAGAGTGAGGAAACACAACACAAACAGCAATGAGGAACATTATTTTAAAAACTCGTTATGCTTTTTGGCAATGAATATAATAGTATAATTTCCTTCAACTCAGTGGCAGTTATTCAAAGTCAACAGATCTGTGCTCCACACAGTGGAGGTTGGTGTTAGCATGTTGCCAGCCAAACAATGCAGCCGAGTTGTTAAAGAGTTAATTAAAAATACTGTCTTAAATGCTTGATATTTTAGGAACAATTATAGAAGATGATTATAAAGCATATTTCATTATCTTTTGAAACTTAAAAGGGTTTAATTTTTCATAAAACTACCTAAACTTTAGCAGTTACTTGATTTTTTACTTTGAAATTGTCCTAAATGACAAGTTAGTGACTAAATGATGACATAATTTTAATTTCAAGTTAAATTTAGGTGATCTTGCCCGTTACAAAACAAAAAACATTACTTTACTGTAGACACCCGTTTGACCCATTGTCTAGTACACTCAACATGATCTGATTACTTGTAATTCTCTTGGCATTAAGCTCTGCCGACTGACTCATGTTTCATTCTCAAATCATTTGACTATCTGCTTGTGCATGTAAAAATAAAACAACTGGAGCTGTGTTCAGCCTTAGTTGATCCAGCTCTAGAAAAATTTGCAAAACATTATGTGAAGAGGGCTGCATCTTCTCTACTTGACTTTGTGCCACTTACTCATCTTGGCTGTTAATGATTTCTACATCAGTCAGTTGCTTTCCACCTCGCTCACTCAGACACCGAAAGAGAGAATATTACTGTTGCCAGGTTTTAGCAAAATCCCTGCGTCAGGATGTTACCTTAAAAATGCTGTCTAGGTAGGTTTTTAAACAGAGCTACTGCTTTAACAATCAGAAAATAACAAGCAACTGTCCACCCGAATCCAAGTAAGAAGTCACAGCTTTCAAAATCTGGGTGTAAACTGAATATTTTCCACATATGTGACAGAAAATAGACGTTCGCCAAGGCGAGGACCTCAATGTGGTTTCTCGTTCAATCAGACAGCGTCTGCGAGCACCTGGAGTCTGTGCTATTTTTACTGCTCCTGACTAGAGTTGCTTTGTTCTTCTGAATAGAGAAGGCGAGGTACATTTATATCTCTCTCTTTCCGTGCCCTGTAGCACTGTGACATTAGAATGATCAGTAATACAGTAGTGTGACTCAGGTCTGTGTGCATTTAGAAATGAACATACTTCAAAAAACAAAAGCAAACATGATTAGCTTTGTTTCCATCTAAAGATTCGATTTAAACTTGTGTGCAAAAATGGAATATCGCATAAAACATATGCAAATAAAGCACCATTTTCATCCAATGTGTCAAAGAGAACAAAAACAGCACTTCCTGGTAAACTGTGGCGCTAAATGTCAATAACATTATAGGAGAAGGCACTAATAATATTTTTCGTATATGATAGAGGCAAATTAGTTTTCTCATTCATTTCAGAAGGAATTTATTCGGTAAGTGTGTTTCTGTGTAATTTATGCACATGTTTTCCAATCTGATAAAAAGTTTATCCTACTCAAATGTGCGCATAAGTTTTTGATGCTCATTTTTAGACTTTTTGCACATCCTGGCGTTTCTATTCAACAATTTTTTCATGCGATATTCCAAAATGCTCATAAAAAAGGTGGATGGAAACTTAGCTATTGTTGGCAATGAATATTGTCCATTAAATTTAAAGGAATAGTTTATATCAAAATGACAATTTGAAAATTGATTCATCCACAGGCCATCCAAGATGTATGAGTTTGTCTTTTCAGCACATTTGGAGAAATGTAGAATTAAAAAGTCCAAATAGCTGCTAAAAACATCACAATAATCCACAATTATCCAACAACACTCCAATGCATCAATTAATGTATTTTGAAGTTAAAATATGTGTGTTTTTAAGAAACAAATCCACTATTTCTATACATTTTTAACTTCAAACCATTGCTTCTGGCTAAGTCTGTTATACATTATATTGATTTGTCACGTCAAAAAAAGTTGTTTTTTCTGACTCAGGAGTGAAATATGCAGAGATCAAGCACCATTTTACAAGGTACAACAGTTTTGTTGAATTTTAATGTGAGAGGAAACCAAGGGAAGGAATTACTATGCATTATAGTTGAATATTTTGATCCTAAACAGTGGTTAAATGAAGTTAAATTGTCTGAATGATGGATTTGTTTCTCACAAATATGCAACTTTTCACATTACAAGGTGCTATTTGATGGACTGGACTGTGTGGATTATTGTGATGTTTTAATTATCTGTTTGGACTCTCATTCTGATGGCATCAATTCACTGCAGAGGATCACTGGTGAGTGGAATGCTAAATTTCTCCAAATCTGTTTAGATGACCCTAACCCTAACCCTAACTTGAAAATGCCTAGAGTGAATACATTTTCAGCAAATTTTAATTTTGGGGTTAACCTTGCCATTAAAAGTTTTGTTTTGATGTGACGCAATGAGCAGGATTTCAAACATATGAGGCATTAAAACAAACAGACGTCTTATTCGAAGTGCATTACGTTCTGTTCCTGGAATACTTGTTCACTCCTGGAACACTTCCATGTTCTGAAAGTATTTTAAAGCCTCCGCTTTTTCCTCTCCTACTATTCTTGAGTCTGTTATTGATCAGCTGAGATGTTTTACTGCGTGTGTCATAACGTGACCCACTATATTACCGGCACACAGCTGTGAGTCTAGGAATCCTAAAGTTTTCCACTGTCATCAGCATCATTGCCATCATCATCAGCGAGGGAGTGGGACTTACCAGGTGCCCACAGTGCACATATATTAGATTAGTGTCAATGCTCTTTATGTGAAAGAGCCTGTGTCATAAGAATGTGTGTGTGTGCTGGTGTTTGTATGCGTGTTTATGTGGTTTATGAGGACACAAATTTGTATGGGTATAACATGGGTATAATATAGTTATTACAATGTGAAGGTGATTTATGAGGACATTTTCAGTGTCCCCATAATTCAAAAGGTTTAAAAAACATATTAAATTGTATTTTTTGGAAAATCTAAAAATGCACAAAGTTTCCTGTAAGGGTGGGCTTGGGTGTAGGGTCAGTGTAGGGCAATACCACATAAAGTCTGCATAGTATAAAATCCATTATGCCCATGGAGAGTCCCCATAAATCACAAAAACCAACATGTGTGTGTGTGTGCACTGGTGTTTGTGATATATATTAAGAAATGTGTTGATCAGCAAGTAATTTTTGTCAGGAATCCAGGAAGCACCTGCATCTGTGACTAGAGCAAAAAACTCACGTGGGTTCCATTGTGATTTTTTTTTTTTTATCCTATAACACACATACATCAGGAAGGTATTTTATACACACACACACACACACACACACACAAAGGCTGTGGATAGAACAGAGAAGAAAGGGTATGACTCATGCAGAGAGAAGCAAATCAGAGGTTTCTAAAATGAGACAAACCCTTACATAGTACAATACCATACCATGGTATTTTCAAATATACAATATTTACAGTAGATCATTATCATATGTGATCCTGGACCACAAAACCAGTCATATGGGTCAATTATATCTATGAGATTTATACATCAACCTTTATACAATAAATAAGCTTTCCATTAACTGTATGGTTTGTTAGGATAGGAGAATATTTGGTTGAGATAGAACTATTTAAAATCTGGAATATGAGGTGGCTAATTTGTACGAAATTCATACGACCTCATTCATATGATTTCATACGATTTTTGCTAAATCAAATGTATTTTATGGGTTGCCAATTCTTATGAATTTGTACGAATGACCTACATCTAGTCCGCCCCTAATCCTACCCGTCACTGGAGTTTTATATAAATTTTACAAAATCGGATTTGTACGAATTAACATGAATTAGCGACCTCATAAAATACGTACGAGTTGGTTGTGAGACTGTGTTGGAAAATTGCCTTTGAAGTCCAAATGAATTTCTAAGCAATGGATATTACTGATAAAAAATTATGTTTCGGTATATTCACGTTAGGAAATTTACAGAATATCGGAAGATGATCTTTACTGAATATCCTAATGATTGCTTTGACCCATAGAATGTATTGTTGGCTATTGCTACAAATAAACCTACTAAATATACCTCCACTTTTGACTGCTTCTGTGCTCCAGGGTGTAGTATTAAAATACTAATTGCTCCAAGGTATTGTACTGTACTGTTTGTTGTATTGTTTAATCAATCAATCACTTTTATGATTTATGAGTGATGGTAATGTATCATCATGAGATTAAACTTTTTATTTATCAAATTCAGAAATGGTCTCTGTAATCAAAACAACGATAATTACTAGAAATTAAGTGTCCCCAACTAAGCAAGCCAGAGGTGACAGCGGCAAGGAACCGAAACCCAATCCATGTTAGAATGGAGAGAAAAAATTGGGAGAAACCTAGGCTTGGGGCCACGTCTCCTCTGGCCGGACGCCCAGCACCTAATTTCCAAATCAATATTAAGCACATTTCAGATTATGCAAAGTATTTATAATGTGTGTTTGTGTGCATTTGGTTCCAGTGATCTGTCCACAAGGCTCATCTAGGTGTTCTGGTCTCTGATGAAGATCATCTCTTTGTGCTGATACACCATCTGATCTGGATACAGACTAAGAAACAGAATAAGAGAGAGACAGACTAATATTAGCGTAGATGCCATTCAGATATTGACATTCTAGGTATTATCAAAAGGCCAGAGTTATGAGAACGCAGCAGACGTGGAAGACTAAAATGTGATAAGAGCTTGCTCAAGTACTGAGGAGCTAAGCCGTTCAGGGCTTTACAAGTAATAAACAAGATTTTAAAATCGATTCGATGTTTGATAGGGAGCTAGTGCAGTGTTGACAGAACCCGGGCTAATATGCTCATACTTCCTGGTTCTAGTAAGGACCCTAGCTGCTGCATTTTGAACCAGCTGTAGTCTGTTTATCAAGCGTGCAGAACAACCACCCAATAAAGCATTACAATAGTCTAACCTCAAGGTCATAAAGGCATGAATTAACATTTCTGCATTTGAGGTGTAGAGTATAGGTCGCAATTTATGTTATAGGTGCAAGATATGTTCTTGAGATGATAAAACACAGTTTTACAGATGCTAGAAACATGGCTTTCAAATGAAAGATTGCTATCAAACAGCACACCTAGGTTCAAATGTTAGACAGTGTTCTAGATTATTACATGTAGGGTTTTTAGGTCCAATAATTAACACCTCTGTTTTCAGAATTTAACAGTAAGAAGTTACTTGTCACCCAATTTTTTATATCAGCTAAGCATTACATTTTTCAGTTTGCTGTGTTTCACCTGGCTTAGAAGAAATATACACTAGAGCTGAGAATCATCAGCATAAAAGTGAAAGCTAACGTCTCCTGATAATGTCTCCCAAGGGTAGATTTGAACAAGTTTATACAATTCTTCCACTTTTATAGTAGAGAATGAGTGGAATTTTTACTCAGCGGATCTACAGTGCACTATCTGATGCGATACTGTAGCTAACAGCTGCACAGTTTCTATTTTATCTCTAATAGTATTAAACTTGGAAGTAAAATATTGCATTAAGTCATAATTGCTGTGATTTTGTGTCGAACAGTAGTTACACAGGTTTCAAATCAGAGCTCTATGTCCCTCAAATATGTCTCTGTAGAGCTACTGAACAAACTTACCATCTATGAAAACCCATAGGTATGTAGCTGTATATTGGGGACACCTGATTTCCAGTAATTACCGTCGTCTTGACTACAGAGACCGTCTCTGCATTTGATAAATAAAGTTTAATTCTCGTCATTATACATTACCA
>JAUCMU010000047.1:10733153-10763482 GCA_032275025.1 Enteromius treurensis | reverse complement strand
AGCTTTCCTTTTCTCTCCCACTTGCCATTTCTACCCGTACAGTATTGTGACCTGCAGCACTCACTCCTCACCGCAGATACCTCAATTCTTTCGCGCGAAATGCTGCGTTTACACCGGGCGCGAATGAAGCGTCAAGCGCGAGTGATTTAATGTCAATATTTTATAAAGTCAATACAAAGACGCGATTAGACATCCTGCGGCGTGATTCACGCAATTCGCGCCTGGTTTGAACGCATCTAAAGGGAAACACACTAACGTCACATATGGGGCATGAGGCTACATTGCGCATGTCATGAACCGTCGAACCGTGCGATGCATACGTGCACCGAACCGAGACAAGCGAACCGAACGTTTTTTGTTTTTTTTCATGAACCGTGCCATCCCTAATATCAGAAGAGCTTTGACTGCTTCGATCTGTAGCCAATTGAATTGTGTTCTCTGTGCTTCAGTAAAAACGACGTGATGAACCTGTTGGAGAGCGCTGGTTTCTCCCGCAGCAACCCTTACTACATTGTCAAGCAGGGAAAGGTACGCTAGTGTTATTAATGGCTGTTTTTATTATTTAAATTTTATTTTAAATCACTTAAAGGGTTCATCTAAAAATTAAAAAAAGTTGGTGTCCTTTACTCACCCTCATGTTATTCTAGATCTGTATGAGTTTCTTTCTTCTGTTGAGCACAAAAGAAGATCTTTTAAAGAATGTTGGTATCCAAACAGTTGACAGAATAAAAAGTTTTGGACGTACTATCCCTTTAAACTGCAGCTAAAAGAGTTTTCCAGGCCTCTTTGACTGTATCAAACTGCAGCATCTCTTTCGTTAAAATGAATGCTCTTTATGAACAAGAACGTGGCTCTTGGGAGTAAAGTGGTGGTAATGTTGTTGCTAAATGACTTTGCTCACTTTGTTACCCTCGTTTTGCTCTATGAAACATGAAAACAGATCAATCAGATGGCAACAGCGCCTGATTCTCAGCGTTTGAAGCTGCTCAGAGAAGTAGCCGGCACCAGAGTCTACGATGAGCGTAAAGAAGAGAGTATCTCGCTCATGAAAGAAACAGGTAGACCCTTCATTGATGTATTTCTATTAAAATGTTTCATCATTAAAGTCAACATGCCATTTATAATCTGGAAATATAGCCTATCAAATAAGAAAACAGGTTGTCCTTGTATTATTTTCTGAAGCCAAATCTTTTAAATGGCTGCACTGCAGTAAATGCTTTACTGATGTTGTTTTTTATATGGTCAAAGATTTGTTATGTGCAGTTTGTTCTTGCGTATATGTGTACAGAGGGAAAGCGCGAGAAGATTAATGAGCTGCTAAAGTATATCGAGGAGCGTCTGCACACTCTGGAGGATGAGAAAGAAGAGCTGGCTCAGTACCAGAAGTGGGACAAAATGAGAAGAGCTCTTGAGTACACCATCTACAACCAGGAGCTCAACGAGACACGTGCCAAACTGGACGAGGTGCACACATCAATACATACACTATCAAACAGTACTTGGATTAACATTAGTGCTGTATAATGCTTTGTTGCTCATAATTTAACGACGTGGTGTGATTCTCTCCTCTAGTTGTCCTCTAAGAGAGAGACCTGTGGAGACAAATCTAGACAACTTCGAGATGCTCAACAAGATGCTCGAGACAAAGTGGAGGTAAACTGAACTCTTCAGTGAGTTCTTGTTCTGAAAATTATCAGAACAACATTATGGCAAAACATTGCTTGGGAATATGTTACATTTAAAAATATTGTGCAAACTTTAAATATTTAAAAGTATTGCTTATGATAGATCCACCATTTAATGGATCCTGATAAGCTATCATCATCACAGTTGTAAGCATGACAGTTTTCCTCTGCAGATTGAAGGGAGTATGGCATCATGACATCTTTGATTTTAGGTGGAATGTGTAAGAATGAGACACACACGTCTCCCAGAAATCCTGTATGATTCAACCAATCCAACAAAGACTTTATAACTCCTGAAGTGTTTTCACTTTGTGTTGCGACTAGCCTCAGACGTTTCATATGCAACACTTCAGAAGTTTTGAAGTCAGATTGGTTGAAATTATACAGGCTTTCTGGGAGATGTGTTATGTTCTTTAATGTTCTGCCTGGAGACAAAGATGACATCATGTTCACAACTGTAACGATGAGCGCTTAAAAGTATGTAAATATTATAAAGTTTGCTGCATAGATTCTTTCAAATCCCTCAGAGATTACGTTATGTTATTGTGGTAACATTTCCACCCACTTAAACATGACACTGAATGCAACAAACTGTTGTTGGTTGTTTGACATGTCGGTCAAACAGCCTCATGGGCGGCCCTTGGTCAATAAATGCTGCCAAATATTCCAAACCTTCAGCTAAAGGACCTTTTTCACATTTCCGGGTTTCTCAGCAGAGGAAGTTATAGTTGGGTTAACTTGAAGAGCAGTCAATAGAAGAGAACCACGAATATATATTTTTTGTATTCCCATTTGCTCAGGTAGCAGAAGAAAATCTCTACAATAGTGTTTATGACTTTCAATAAAATAAACAAAAAATTGGAAAGTGACTGATGGCAGTCAGAAGAGAGAAACATATTAAATTTACCCTCTCTCCCAAAGACACTGCATTTGAAACACCCTTGCATTAGAATTAACTTTTTCTAATTGACTAATTCTTAAAAAAAAAAAAAAAAAAAAAATTTCAACCATAATAGTAGGATTACATCCGTACTACTGAATGATAATAATATATTTCTGGCAAAAGTTAAACTGAGCTTTAAGTTCAGGTTGCCATGAATTAATTAAACTGTATGTGTGTATATATGACGCTTGTTTTGCTCAAATGAAACGGCAAAATGTTAAAAGTTTTTACTTTGTATGTCGTACATGACTGCATGTAAGTCTAACACTAATTCCCTCAAATTTTCTCCATTGCTATTGCTGAATTATTGGCTGAAGAAACATTCGATGACCGAATTCACACACCCTTGCATTAGCATTAACTTTTGTTTGGTGATTAGATGCAAAGGTAGTATAATACAAAGAATAGTGTTGTCAATGTACGTACATTAAAAAAAACAATAGGAAACAGTAGAGGATTTATGATGCTGTTGGCTGTTAAACGCATCATCATTCTTGTGAAAAGGGTCTATGGTTTGTGGGTGTAAAGTTTTTGACGAACTCTATGCCTACACCGGATGTGACACCGGATGCATCAACTAAAGTCTGTCTACACTGGACGCGACAAAGCGACCATTGAAAATAATTTCAAACTTATGTCAATACATCATAAATAGAACACAGAAGCAGTTTTCTGCCTGGAATTTGAAGAGAATTTCCTATTCACTTTCTAACCGGGACCAACATTTTTTATATACCCAGGATGACACACAAGTTTTTAATACAAGTCCTCCAACTTGATCTTTTTGCTGAATGCCTTTATTTATTAAGCATATTTTATTGGACTGTGCTGGTTTCAACTCATTGAGAAAATTTTGATATTCAGTTACCTCTTTTGAAGAGATTTCTAACAGAGTTATGTCAAAATACAGTTTTGGAGTTATAAAAAAAAATATATATACATGATATAACAGTCAGAATATTTCTCGCCATTAAGATAGACAGGAGCTAGAATAATGGTAAACAAACTGTCGGGAACTTGACGCGCTGTACCGCTTGTGTCTGGTGTAGATTAATGTGTATCAATATATTGGATCTGGGGAGCTCTTAAAGTGACAGCAGTCTAATTTTGCTGTTGTCAGTCATTCATGTTGACAACAAAAGAGAGACAGCTCTTGGTTAAATCACTTTTTCAACTTTAATAAGAAATATTTAATTTTACAGAATACGGAATGTTTACATTAGATATTTTAAACAATGTATGCAGGATTTTTATAATTTATTCTACTTTTTTATTATTTAATTTAATTCATATTGCTTGTTTTTAGTCTCTTATTATTTAATCACTTTCTGTTTACATATCTTCAGGGAGCTTTTTTTGTGATATTGAGACTGGTAACAAGAATTATGAAGTTTATGTGGTACAAAATATCAAGATCCCATTAAAAGCAAAAATAGCTATATGGCGCTATATATCATTATCATGGAATAAAATTACTCTTATATTTTGGTCGTATCGTTCACCTGTACACTGAAGCATTATAAGTTTTTTTACAGGCAATGATAAATCCGTCTCAATAAGACCAAGATCTTTTGTAGTGAATGAGATTAGTTTTAATTTCAAGTTTACTTTTCATCCAATGAGTCTTAAGAAAGTGACTCTGCAAACAGAAAATAAAGTATTAAAATATGAAGAGTGACTTACTAAGAACCTAATCTTCGGAGGTCATGAAACAGCTTATTGTGTAATGGTATGTGACCTCGGTGTCTCTGTAGGAGACTGAGCGTGTGGTGAGGGAGCTGAAGTCGCGAATCTCCGCCATGAAGGAGGAGAAGGAACAGCTGAGTGCCGAGCGACAGGAGCAGATCAAACAGAGGACCAAACTGGAGCTCAAAGCCAAAGATCTGCAGGACGAGCTGGCAGGAAACAGTGAACAGAGGGTATGACTAGCAGACGCACACACACCAACACATGCACACGCTACAGGCACGCATATGCACTCGACAACACACACATTTTAAAGAAGTGCCATCTTAGAAAAGAGAAAGTTACTGCTTTGGAAGTGATTTTACCCTACTGTTTATAAGATTTTTTTTAATTGTTTTTTTTATTTGATTTACAGAAATACAGAAAGAAAAATAATAGTGTGGAATATTTTAATAGTTTAAAATAACTATTGTTCATGTATATATGTTACAATGTAATTTATTCCTGTAATGGAAAGCATCATTACTTCAGTCTTCTGTGACATCTGACCCTTCAGAAACCATTATAATATGCTGATTTGCTGCTCAAGAAACATTTCTTATGATTATCAATGGTGAAATCAGCGTTCCTTCATATTTTTGTGCATGTATTTTGTCAGGATTCTTTGAAAATGTAAAAGAGCAGCGTTTATTTGTGTTTTTTATTTTGTTTTTAAATTCTGTTTCATATATTCCAAATTTCATTTTTACCGCTTAAAATTTTTCTGAATTCCATTTGAACTTTCTGGACTCCTTTTTTTTTTTTGGTTAATTAGAATTTTGCTAATTAAAAACATGTCTAATTAATTAATTGTGTTAGTTAATGCCAGTGTATTAAAAGTAAAGTAAATAAATAAAAAAAATTACATCCTGATACCCTTCGCAATTTTGTTCCTCACCTTACATTTTATTGTTACCAAATTCTGTTTTCGCATTTTTTTTGTTATATTAATGTATAAAAACAGCTTTCATTAATTCTTCCAGTAGCCTTGTGTATTTAGCTACGTTTTTCTGGTTATCAAGTGACCAAATGAAACATAAATTTATCTTTTAATTTATTGACAAGTAAAGGGGATTCACTATCAAAATGAAAACATGGAAGAAAATTGTGACTAATTCGTAAAAAAAAAAAAAAACTCTCTTGCGGCTTCTCCATTGCTATTGCTAAATTATTGGCTGAAGAAACATTCGGTGACCGAATTCACACAAGCAAACACGCGATTTTGATACACATGCTCACAAATGCAAACACACTCATAAACGTACACATACAGCCAGAGAGCTGCAGGAAATTCTGGCAGGCACTAATGAACAGAGGGTTCGCAGTGTCTCCGTCTGCGTCACTATCTACACATTCTCACTCCAGCCAGGGCTCGTGGCCAGACGCAAACACACACATAACGCTTGTGTATCCCTGTATGTGTGAAATACACACTTTCGGTTGGCCCTCCTGCATCCAGGCTTGGCTTAGAGAGGGATTAGCCCCACCTGGCTAAGTGTGTGTGTGTGCTTTCCTATGGAGGAGAGGCAGAAGTGCGTCATTTGCCCTTTGATTGGTGAAAGTGAATGTACGTTTGCTCAGATGGAGATCCCCTTTGTTCTGCTCATGATGTGAATCTACACACCAATCTGCGTGCGGTTTATTCTTCTCCATTTAAATATGAAATCACTCCGTGAGCGTTTATGTGAAATGTATTTATGCTTTCTATAAAAAGAGTGATATGTGATTTAATACTCTGGCCCCTCTCACTTCCTGTCCAACAGAAACGGCTGCTCAAAGAGCGTTTGAAGCTTCTGGAGAAGATTGAAGAAAAGCAGAAAGAGCTGCAGGAAACAGAACCCAAATTTAACAATGTGAAAGAAAGAGAGGAGCGAGGAATTTCCCGGTAAACTCTTTGAAGTGTTGAAAGGGCCCATGAAGCAGGGAGCACGGACTGCTTTTTTGTGTTGACATATTAGCTATTGAAGCAGGAACCTGGGGCCAAAATTCAAGTGTGTTTATGTCCTTCGAAACCAAAATGCGCTTATTTCTACCGCTACTAGGTTATAGATTAAGTTTAACAGTTCACTTATTGTTCATTGCATGGGCAGTACATTCCTTTCCATCATATTGTGTATAAAAGTCCTGTCCCTTTTATGTTTCTAAAAAATAGTATCTCAACTATTCACTTTTAAAAGCATTACAAATGCTTTTGGTGGCTTGAAGTATGTTTTGTTCTGGAGTCATTTGTTTTGTGTTGGTTTGTGAATTTTTTTTAGACTGGCTCAAGCCACACAAGAGCGAACGGACCTGTATGCCAAACAGGGCCGAGGCAGTCAGTTCACCTCTAAAGAAGAGAGGGACAAATGGATCAAGAAAGAGCTGAAGTCTCTGGATCAAGCCATCAACGACAAGAAACGGCAGATCGCTGCCATCCACAAAGATCTGGAGGACACTGAGGCCAATAAAGAGAGAAACCTGGAACAGTATAATGTGAGATTTGGCTATGCCATACTCATCTTACCAATATAGAAACTCAACTTTTGACAGTTTTATGGGAAGCATTTTTTTTTATGGAATAGTTGACTCAAGAATGCAGAATTTATAAAATCCTTGAGGTCATAGATGTCGATGAGTTTGTTTTTTCATCAGGTTTGGAGAAATGTAGCATCATATCACTTGCTCAGCAATGGATCCTCTGCAGTGAACAGGTGTCGTCAAAATGAGAGCCAAAATGGCCGATTAAAAATATCCACAAGTAATCCACTACTCCATCAATTAATGTCTTAAAAAGGGATTTTTTTAAAAGAAACAAATCCATCAAGATGCTTGTAACTTCAATTGATTAAAAAAATGTCTATTAATGCAAAATATTAAATGTCTCCTGTTAAATAGAAAGAAATGTGCACAAATCAATGTTAATGTTTCTGTTTACAAGCAGAATTATGCATTATGATGGATTATGACTTTTCGATATTATAATATTTATTTTGATCAGAAGCAACGTTTTAAGTTCAAAACACTTTGATGTTTTTTTTTCTTTTCTTACAGTCATACAGCTTTTCACTTCACAAGACATTAATAGATGGACTGGAGTGGTGTGGATTATTAAGATGTTTTTATCAGGTGTTTGGGCTCCCATTCACTCCATTGCTGATCAAGTGATGTTATTCTGACTTCTCTAAATCTGTTCTGAGGAAGAAACAAACTCATCTACATCTAGGATTGCCTGAGGATGATAACTTTGGGTGAACTACCCCTTTAAGATGTTTTTGAACCTTTAACATTTCTTCACAAATTTGATTTTGGCAACAGAAACTGGACCAGGACTTAAGTGAAGTGAAGACTCGAGTGGAAGAGCTGGACAAGAAGTACTATGAGGTGAAGAACCGAAAAGATGAACTTCAGAGCGAGAGAAAGTAAGATCCCCCTGTTCCTATTCCCAGCGCATCATGTGAAAATCTCTGACATTGGTCCATTTTTCCAACATCCCGCCCTTTCTATTCCCCTCCTCACCTGCCATTTTAGTTATTAATAATCCAAAAACCATAGGTTTCACAGCACGAGGAGGCCTGACGGATGGGCTATAGAATAGGGTCTCCTGCTGAAGCCAGGCGTAGTGTTTGTGAGCCAGGGTTGATGGGTGTGTTCGTGTCCCTCCTCCTGCAGCTACCTATGGAGAGAGGAGAACGCAGAACAGCAGGCGCTGGCAGCCAAACGAGAAGAGCTGGAGAAGAAACAACAGCTACTGCGAGCAGCAACCGGAAAGGTTAGCAATCAAAACAGACCTGTGTGTTTTAAACACGTTGATGAGTGTTGCTGTTCTCATTGTGTGCATCATTGGCGTATTCTTTTTATAGTGTTTGTTTATAATTGTTACATAAATATAATGCAATTCTACACCTTTGGAACATACTTTCTGTTACTTCAAAATGGGTATACATTATTTATGTAATTTAGTTTTTTTGATTTGTTTAGCCAAAACTTTTGTGACAACATACAAATACGTAAGCAATAATTGACGACAGGGCTGTTGAGAAGTTTGAGAAAAAAATGCATAATTTTGTAATAATTCAATGGTGAAGGGGCTGAATCTGAATCAAGAAAATAATTTACTAATGTACAAACTACCATTATAATATGATCCAAACCTTAAACCCACATTATAAGGGATACAACACAAAGTTCTTTTGGATTGAAATAGTAGTCATGTTTTATTATTTTGACAGGACTGACGACACAAACATCACAGATGTATTAATTCCTAAAACTTGTTAATTTGTTTCTACAACATATTAATTTGTGGCAACTGACCATGTTTCATTAATTTAATCTTTCATTCCCCCATGTTTACCACATTATTTGTAAACAAAGATTAAAAATGAACAACAATAAAAAAAACTGTGAATCTAGAGGGTGAGAAAGGATTTGGAAAAGAAACAAATATTATTCAATTCTTGAACATCCAGTTAGCCGCTCATGACTTGATTTAAATGAATGCGCTCAAATTGCCATGAATTAAAAAGCATGGTCGGATGTTTCATTTGCCTGCTAACCAATTATTTCTCTTATTAACAAAGCTTGTGTCATACATGGCACACTATAGGCCTATGCCCATGCGACAGATGCCCAGATGCATTTTGCAGTATTAAGGTTAAAGATTAATTGATTGTTAATTTAAACTACGACCGATTGTGGAAATAACTTCCCTAACAGAAATTATTTGCGGTCACAGAGCTGCCTGGAACTACATTTAGTGTGCTTTAAGCTGAAAATATTTGCACACCTCAGAACGTTCGTCAGCCAATCAGATTCAAGCATTCAGTGGCCCCATAGTATACAAACACAGTGCCACACTTAATGCAGTTTCTTATTTTTATTTAAGGCCTGTGAAAAGAGAGGCTTTCGAAAACGATTAAGCATTTTAGTCATATGATGCAGTCATGTGACCAATTCAACTAAGATTGAGACTCCGCCTCATTGTCAGTCCATTTAAAAAAAAAAAAACCTCAGACATAGCCATTGAGATTTGATAATCACACTACGCTGTATCATGATTATGCTTTTTCATTGTGATTAATCATATAAATCTACCCCAGAGTTTATTATATGCAACCAGTGTGTATATATTGAAAGTCACATAAAACTGCAGCCCACACTGGTTCACTGTGTATTGGCTGAACTGAACCATACCTCCTAAGCTCAACTTGGCCACTGGATGCTTTCTCAAGCACTGAGTCAGACTCTAATTATAGCAGCTCTCCCACATTACAAAAATATACATCAGTATAGATAAAGTGATCGTCATCTTGGCTTGAAATGATAGTACGAACATTAAAACGCCACGTTTTGCGCGTTGTTTGCTCTTTTTCTGCACAGGCTATTTTGAATGGCATCGACAGCATTAATAAAGTACTGGAACATTTCCGCCGGAAGGGTATCAACCAGCACGTCATCAACGGCTACCACGGCATTGTCATGAACAACTTTGAGTGTGAACCTGCCTTCTACACCTGCGTGGAGGTGACCGCGGGCACTAGGTCAGGCACATTAATTATTATCAGTGTTAATGTTGATCTGTTTGCATTGAGAGTGATGGAGTTGTGTTGTGTTTTCTGGGGTTTGTTCAGGCTGTTTTACCACATTGTGGAAACGGACGAAGTGAGCACAAAGATTCTGATGGAGTTTAATAAGATGAACTTGCCTGGAGAGGTCACCTTCCTGCCCCTTAGCAAACTGGATGTTAGAGACACCGCTTACCCTGAGACTAACGTAAGCTTACACCACTGACATGACATTTAAAAGGCACACTGTTGGACTTCCCAAATGCACGTTTACTTGATCCCTTCAGATTTACATCCAACAAATCTGATCATCCAGACTGATGTACAAAACCAAGTCCTGTCCTTTATTTATTTATATATATTTTTTGGATTATGAAAACTAAAAAAATGTGTTGGCTTATTTTATTTACATTATTATATTATTATAGTTTTTGTTTTAGTTAAATTTGATGCTTATATTTTCTTTTTTTACCTTCATTTTAGAGTTTAAGTAACTTTGCCATGATTTCTTTTTTTTGTACAATTATTATTAGTTTTAGGTTATTTATTTATAATTATTTTAGTGCTCAAAAATAAACTAAATGAAAATGAGAAATGTTGCTCTGGCAGCTAGCTAAGGTGTTTTTCTTTTTCTTTTTTTTTTCTAATACCCAGACCTCCTTTTAAACGCAAAGCAAATTCATTTTCTTTTTCTCTGCATTTAATGTTTTGTTATTCTCTTAAGTGGAACTCCGTTAAAATAGCCCCTAATTAATTTACTAACTGCTTGTTTTCTTGTATACATATGTTTAACAGTAGCTAACACTAGCTTCTCTATTCTTTTTCTATTCTGTGTATTCCTTTTCTTTTTTTACTTATTATACAATTAACAAAATGTCTTTATAGTCCGCTATTCTTTTTCAATTCTGTCTGTTTCCTTTTATTTATAATATTTTAAACAGCCTTGCTATGTGTACTGCGTTAAGACTCAAGTTGCATATCATTGCTCTTTTGTTGATTGTGATTGCTTTCATTGTCCTTATTTGTAAGTCGCTTTGGATAAAAGCGTTTGCTAAATGTTTTTCTGTAGGATGCAATCCCCATGATCAGCAAGCTCCGTTACAGCCAAAACTTTGACAAGGCCTTCAAACACGTTTTTGGGAAGACGCTGATCTGCCGCAGCATGGAGGTGTCCACTCAGCTGGCTCGAGCCTTCACCATGGACTGCATCACACTGGAGGGTAAAGTGATTCCGTCCTGTCAGTGCGTTTCTTTTATTCAGTCTGTATGGTTTCTAAACCCTCGATTTTGTGTATCAGGTGATCAAGTGAGTCATCGTGGCGCTCTGACTGGTGGCTACTATGACACCCGTAAGTCCCGTCTGGAACTGCAGAAGGACATGAGGAAGGCCGAAGAGGAGCTTGGTGAACTGGAGGCCAAACTCAACGAGAACTTGCGTAGAAATATTGAACATATCCTTCTCATATAAACCTCACACAGACTTACTAATGTGTGTCTTGGCCAGTAGAGCGTTCTGGGGCAATTGGCCTTGATGACACAAGGTCAGAGAGGATCACCGAGTGACTCAGCTAGTTATTAACATGTATGCGGTCATGTATGAATGGAGGGATGAGAGATTATGTGTCTGGATTGGTGGCTTCGTGTGACGTTCATTTAAAGCCGTTGATCAACACGCATTGGCTTTGTGTGGCTAATACCCTGTGACTCATTCAGAGTTGATATGACGTAATCGCAGTAAAAGCAGATCAAATCAAAGTATTCAACGGCTTGTCAAAATGTTTGTGCTGCCGAGATAGTGTAGTTAGTGTAATCCGTTTTTTTATTGTACTTTTAGTGTTCAAAAGCAGCGGTATTGTTGACTAAAACAAAAGTTGCTTTTGTTAATTTGAAATAATAAAATATAAATATTGGATTGTAAATGTAAAAATGTTGTCTAGACATTACGGATAATGTAAAAATAAAAGTTAATAAATACTTTAATATTATATTAATAATACTACAATAACTTGTAATATTTATAATATTATAATAATTTGTCCTCGGTTTTGTCTAGCTTTTCAAAAAAAGAAAAAAAACCTCAATTGCGAACAAAAATTAAAAAATATTTGATAAACACTAAACATTTTTTAAATATACCTTTAACTCAACAAAGCACAACTTAACCTAAAATTAATACGTTTGAAAAATATTATTATTTTGACCATTTTTGATATACTCTTCTTGAACCTTGGCATATATTTTTTTTTACTGTACAAATAAATGCAGCTTGCATCAGATGAGAATTCTTTCAAAAAACAGTTCTTGTCTGCTCCTTAACTCAGTTATCCACGTATCAATAACGAAATCGACCAGCTGATGAATCAGATGCAGCAAATCGAGACCCAGCAGAGAAAGTTCAAGGCATCCAGAGATAGTATTCTGTCTGAGATGAAGATGCTGAAGGAGAAGAGGCAGCAGTCAGAGAAGACATTTATGCCCAAGGTAACCCATGCTACTGTAATGCCATAACTGCTATTATTTACACTGCATGCCAAATCTTAAAATGAGTTTCTCTTTACCTCAGCAACGCAGTCTTCAGAGTTTGGAGGCCAGTCTGCACGCCATGGAGAGCACTCGGGAGTCTCTGAAGGCAGAGCTGGGGACAGACCTGCTCTCTCAACTCAGTTTAGAGGACCAGCGCAGGGTGGACGACCTCAACGACGAGATCAGACAGCTGCAGCAGGTTCAACAAGCCACACAATTATTTACCATTATTGCATATTGACTTAGAACAACATTGAGTGTAAATCTATATAAACACAGTGCTTAACAAATTGATCAGACCACCGCCCCCCCAGTGTAAGGGTTGGGCCCAATATTGGGAATATTTGAATCATTGCTGTGGCACAAACCATACATTGGGTGGTGATGGTCTAATAAATGTAAGCACCAATTAAAATATGAAGTACAAAAATCATGTTTTTTCATTGTGCATTCCAGTAAATTTCAATCATGCTGCATCCGGGATATATTTTGATGAGGGGAAAAAATAACTAGCGCTGTCCAGGGATTAATCACGATTTATCGCATCCTAAATAAATGTTTTGGTTTGCTTAATACATGTGTGTATACGTTTATATTCATATAATTTATATCATATATAAATATATTTTAATATGTTAACTTAACATTTTTCTTAAATAAATGCTATATATATATATATATATATAATGTGTGTTCACATGGACAAAAATAATAATTTTGTATGTGATTTATTTGCGATTAATCATTTGACAGCACTAAAAATAACGAAAAAATACAGCCACGCAACTAACACACTAAAACAAAATAAAATATGATAACATAATAAAAGTTTTTTTATTTTTCTGTTTTTGTAAATAAACTCTTCATATGTTGAAATATAAAATATTACACCAACAACAATGAAGTCGCAAAGCTACAAGAAAGTAGTTGCTGGACTTTGAATGTGAATTCAATTCTATAACCATAATTTCATCTGAGAAGTGTTAGTCCAACATTAATCAAACACACCAGAGGAAGCTAATCAATAGAAAGCTACAGGAATGTGAGTTTTCATCATGGTTTGAGCAAAACTGCACTTCTCCAGAGCATTGTTGGCCACCCCTGGGTTAGTTAGTCTGAAGCTCTTGTTAGATTTATATGAGAATCAATCCTGAAGCCACAGCTGCAGCTCTTTCCCACCTCAAGCCTCACACACGACACACGCGTCAAACAATCGAACAGCTACTTTAAATGTTGTATAACCGGCCCACATCATTAGCCTTTGTTATTTTTGTATGGCCTTCTTCAATTTGGTTTGCTAATTTGTCTGCTTTTGTATTCTCAGACAGGCTCCGCATCGAAGCATATGCATATGAGTTGCATTTATTCCTTTAGATGTACGTTCATGCGTCCAAAAGCCACATGTTCTGTTTTTAGTCTTAATTGTTTCTATAATAAATTATTAAAACTGAACACATGGCTTTTGGCTCTTTAGTCTGAGGTCAGTTAAAGATGCGAGGCCTGTTTTGTTTTTTTTGCTATAGGACAACAGACAGCTGCTGAATGAGAGAATTAAGCTGGAGGGGATCATGACCAGGGTGGAGACGTACCTCAATGAAAACCTGCGCAAACGTCTCGACCAAGTCGAGCAGGTGAAGATAACGCTTTTCCTTTTCACCAATAAAGCCTTTTACGAAAGGCATGTAATGCAATAATAAAGTGTGTGTTTGTGTAGGAATTGAATGAACTGAGAGAAACCGAAGGAGGAACTGTCCTCACAGCAACAACGTCTGAGTTAGATGGCATTAATAAACGCGTAAAAGACACTATGGCTCGATCTGAGGGTGAGTGAAGACTCATTGTCATTTGTGACCCTGAACAACAAAACCAGTCAAAAATGGTTTGAATAATCTTTCTTTTGATGTCTGGTTTGTTATGATAGGACAAAATCTGGAATCTCGGGGTGAAAAAAATAAATAAATCCAAAATCAGCAATTTACATTTCTAATCAAAAATTCAGTTTTTATATATTTGGTAAATTCCTTGTTGTAAATGCCTTCATGGAACATAATCTTTATTTACTATCATAATAATTTTTGTCAAAAAAAAAAAACAACAACACTAATTTTGACCCATACAGTATTATTGGCTCAGGGACACTTTTTTTTTCCTCTCAAGAGCCCTGCTTTTGATGCTCTGCGTTTTGTTTGTCATCTCAATTTTCAGATTTGGACTCCCTCATTGACAAGACGGAGGTGGAAATAAAAGACCACCAGAAGAGTATGGAACGCTGGAAGAACATTGAGAAGGAGCAGAACGAAGCCATCAACCATGACACAAAAGAGCTGGAGAAGATGACCAACAGACAGGGCATGTTACTGAAGAAGAAAGAGGAATGCATGAAGAAGATTCGTGAGCTGGGCTCTCTGCCACAAGAAGCCTTTGAAAAGTACCAGACGCTGACACTCAAACAGGTACAGCAACCAATGTCTAAAGTTGAATATCAAAGCGTTTTCTTCTTCTTTAAAGTTCATGGTTACACATTTAGAGTGATATTAAACCGTGTTTTCCTACTCGCTCAAAAATAGTTTGTCGCAGATGGGGTCATAAATGAGTATTACGCAATCATATGAAGAGTGAGGCATGACCAGGTACCCTTGAAGGAGCCGCCTGCCTCCTCCTCGGCTCATGTCTGGCTTTAGTTTTTCTTCTCATCCCCCTCTGGTCTCGCAGGCCTCCCACCTGGCTCTCATATTCATTGTCTTGGTTGATCTTCCTCCTTTCTGTCTGCCGCTCCAGTCAGGGGCTCTATTGTGTGTCAGGCCTCCTACACAGAGGTGACTCATTCTTCATTACCCCATCCTTGCGCTCTCATTTTTTCACCCTCTCTCTGTGAACTTGAGTGCGTGGAGTTGAGGTGGGAGGTTGAGTTGTGCCGTGTTTGTGAGTGTTTCTTGTGGAATTTGCTCTCGCAGGTTCACAAGTAGAATTTAAAAAAAAAAGAAGTTTTTACATTTGTCACTATATTGTCAGATTGCCTTAACCTAAAATTGTCTTTTTACCTTCAGAAGTATTTAACAGAACTTTTAACAATTCTCCCAAGAAACTTTGTATAAACCTGTAAAATTCCCTTGAAAACCTTTGCGTTCACATGTAAAATATTATCGGACTCTTGAGAAACACTTATTGAATTTTCATGTTCCTTCAGACATTTTCATTTCATTTTCTTTCAAATTGTTTCCTATTTGCTTGCAAACGTTTTGCATAACTATTATCTTGACCTTTAGAAACGTTGTGTTCTTTCGCAAAATGCTCCTTCAGAAACTGCATTTGTGTCCAAAGATTTGTAAGAGGACACAAATGCATTTCTTCTCTCACTTTGTTCTGTTTTCTATCACCACGTCATCTTAGAGGCTTGACGCTATTTCATTGGTTACGTATTCATTAACCTGTAATTATTTTCTGTTTGTGTAGTTGTTCAGGAAACTGGAGCAGTGTAATACAGAACTGAAGAAGTACAGCCATGTGAATAAAAAAGCCCTGGACCAGTTCGTCAATTTCTCAGAGCAGAAAGAGAAGTTGATTAAGAGGCAGGATGAGCTGGATAGAGGCTACAAATCCATCATGGAGCTCATGAATGTCTTGGAGCTGCGCAAATACGAGGCCATCCAACTCACTTTCAAACAGGTACGACTCTGAGACAGATTCACTCAAGTAGCCTTTATATTTCAATATACATATATTTTTCTATCTGGAATAAAAATGACAAAAAACTGGATTTAAATTAATCAATTTCTCCAAGTTTCTAATATTGACACAGATAAAATGTTTGTTTTCCCTAAAGGTGGAAACACTTTGTTATAGTTACACCTATTAGTTGCTCATTAGCAAGCATGCTACCAGAATAGTAGCTATTTAATATGTGTTTAAGTAATCAGCTCTAATAATGCCTAATTTTATTACCCAGTACCTAAAATTAACAACTACCTTACTAACTACTAATGAGCAGCAAATGAAGAATTTATTGAGGGATAAGTCATAGGTAATAGTTAACAAGTGTTATTATAAAGTTTTGTTTTTAAACACGCTTGTACTAACTGTTTTGACACAACATACATTTGTTTCAAATTTTTCATAACGTTTTTGTTTTTTCCCCACATAAAAAAAACCCACCATTTTTTTTCAATATGAAGTGTTTTGTTTTCACTGCATCTTTTTCCTTTTCACTATATACAAAATGTTCTCTTTTTTGCTACAAGCAAGGTTTTGTTTTTCACAACAAACATTTAGTTTTTTACTACAGAATGTTTTTTCCACTTTTATTAAAATATCTATTTTGACAACAACCAAGGTTTTGTTTTTTCCTTTTTACCACCAAAAAAAAGGTTTAGTTTTTTTTTTTCATGTTTACATTTTTATTAAATCGCCTTTCTACCAAGGTAAGCAAAAAAACATGCATCCTGCTTTTTGTCCCTGCAGGTGTCTAAGAATTTCAGCGAGGTGTTTCAGAAGCTGGTGCCCGGCGGTAAAGCCACTCTGGTGATGAAGAAGGGGGACACTGAAGGTGGTCAGTCTCAGGACGAAGGTGAAGGAGGGGACAGTGAGAGAGGATCTTCCTCCCAGAGCAGCGTGCCCAGCGTAGACCAGTTCACTGGAGTGGGCATCAGGGTAAGGAGAGGAAGGAGAGTCAAATGTGTTTGTGCGGTTATAGCTGCTAATATTTGACCAATCATGTATGTGTTCGCCAGGTGTCGTTTACAGGTAAACAGGGAGAGATGAGAGAGATGCAGCAGCTGTCTGGGGGTCAGAAGTCTCTGGTGGCTCTGGCTCTCATCTTTGCCATCCAGAAATGCGACCCTGCTCCTTTCTACCTGTTTGATGAAATTGACCAGGCTCTGGACGCCCAGCACAGAAAAGCAGTGTCAGGTACCATCAGCCAATGAATTGTTGACCTCAGAGATGCTCCATATTATATATATATATAATATATAATTTTTTTTTTTATTCTACCAGAAATATTATTGTTTTCCCACTAAAAAGTGTTTTTCCTCTCACGTTTCGTTTCTTTTTTTTTATTCTATCACAAATTTTACATTGTCAGCAGGTAACTGATTTTTTTCTCTTTTTTTTTCATTTTTTTTTTCATGTTTTTGTTTTTTAAGTAGTTGTTTCTTCGCATAAGTGGTCTCACTACAAAATGTTTCGTTTGAACAAATGTTTTTTTTTTTTTTTTTTTTTTTTTACAAAATGTTGCCTTTTACACTACAAACAAGGTTTTTTTGTTTGTTTTTTTACTAAAATAAAGGTTTTGTATTTTTCCCTGCATTTTTCACTTAAACTATTTTTATTTATCTTTATTCTATTTTAATATCATTGCCTCTACAATAAGGAAGCTACTGTTTTTGGAGGTTGCAGGATTCTGCTTTAAGTGATCAATATTTTGTACTTTCTTTCAGATATGATCGTGGAGCTTGCTGGACATGCTCAGTTCATCACCACGACGTTCAGACCTGAGCTTCTGGAGTCAGCTGACAAGTTCTATGGCGTCAAATTCAGAAACAAGGTAACGGGCGTCATTAACACTTCAAGTAAATAGCAAATGCAAATGAGTCTTCTGCAGAGAAAATGAACTATAAATGGAAGTCTTGTCAAGTTGAAGCTGCGCAGATGAGGTCCCCAGACTAACTGTGTGTGTGTTCATTTGCTAGGTGAGTCACATCGATGTGATCTCAGCAGAGCAAGCGAAGGACTTTGTGGAGGATGACACCACTCACGGCTAAGAGAAACAATACACCCCTATCACTCATGTTCCTCGTTTCTCACCCCCCTCTCAACTGGTGCATTTCCTTTTTGAAGCCCAGTTGTAATGATTGCGACTTCCCCATACCCCTTGTATTCTGAACAGGATATACTGACTTAATTGTGGTTTTACAGTTATTTTGTATTTTCTTTCCTCTTTGTTAATTCTCATATTGTAAGGATAAACACTGAACATGTTTTTCAATACTTTGTTGAAATGAGTCCTGCTTCGCACCTGCATCAGCCAGAGTTATTTAAAGTTGAGGAAGTTGAGTCGCTCTGTTTCAGAGTTAAGCTGTAGTTGCTGAATACACACAGGTAGGTGTATGTTAAAGAGATGCGGTTTGCAGTCGTATGTCGCCTGTTCTCTCTTCCTCAGTACTCTAAACCAGCATGAGCTGTTCCTTCATATTCCCTTTTTTAAGCTATATAAGAGGGGCTCATTTTGTAGGTTCCCCCGAAGCCTAAATGTTTTTTTATCACTGTTTTGTTGGCTTCATTTCTTCTTTAGGTCATTGTGATTTATAGTCTTCTAATGTGTTTTCTGTTACCCAAAAATAATAAAATAACTTTGGTCTTTATCAACATGAGCTGGTTTCCTGCCGCTAGAGGGCGGTGTGTCACACATATTACTGTTTCGATGCTAACACGTCATTATGTGCTTGAGCTACACGTTAAGAAAACTAAATCAAGTTATGGAGGCTGCTTTTGACTTTGGCAAGTACGTAAGTGTCATCTATAAATATTTAAACATCTAAAGAATATATAGTTGAATAGTACATAAATTATCATTTTTATGCACTATATGCAATAATATCTTTTTTTTTTTTGTTTGTTTTTTTGAGAAGCTCCTATAAAATAAATCTCAAGGTAAGATGTGAGATTATAAATTAAATGTTAATTAAATGGTTTATATAATAATAATTATTATAATACATAAGTATTTCTATTTTAGAATACTTTTGTCATTGTTTCTTCTGTCGTTGCGTGTAGAGATCAGGCTTTGGAAAGGATCACGCTTAGGTTTGTAGTCGTTCTGTTAAAGGTGAGTCATGTTCGCTGAAAAGTTGAGGGGAAATTGGATCCTCTTTCCATCTGCCAACAACACAAATGCAATTTTATCTGCCAGATCTACTCAGCTGATTGCTAAACTGGTCCAAGAGTCCTTTGGGCCTGTCCATCTCTCTTCTCTTGACTTCTCTCTGCCAGAATCACTCTCTGGCGACCGAGATCAGCCCATCAACAGATGAAACCACCCCATAATCACACAGAGGCCTCGATAAACCTCGCATAAATCTGTCCCTCCTTTACAGTCGTTCAGCACACAAGTTAATTTGTTGTCTGACAGGTGCCATGTCAAACCTATAAGCACTTGGTCTCTCCATGTGCCCTTGACTCTGTGTGTCTCTGAACAGTGTTAGGGTCCCATTAAACTTGTCAGTTTTGTGAGCAGTGTCCTGCTGGGAGAGCAGATGCTGCAGTCTCAATGGCTCTTTAAGGCACTTTACGGTCACCGGATGAATGCGGCATAACATTCAGCTGTCCACACAATCAGCATCTTTTTTTGGAGCATTTGGTTAAAAAACTATAAGAACTTGTGACTATATGCACATACAAAGATTAAATAGAACTGCTACTACTATTATTTGATACATAGCAATTTATTTATACCCTAGTGAAAAATAAACGCACAAGAATGAATTAGAAATGCATTTATTTCATGCAGAGTATCCTATATTTATGTACTTATTATAAATGCCCTTGAATTATACTTTTAGTGTACTAAATTGCAACAACTAGTTTTGTGCTCAACACACTTTAATTGTGTGGAAGTAGTGCCAAGGTTCAACTAAAGATGTGCTGAGATAAATTTGATTGTTCAAAAGCTAAACTATTTATTATACTTCAGGTACTTTAAATGTCTTGCATTTACATGCCGATATTATTCAAAGATCATTAAGACATTAAAACACATTTTAGGCTTAATATTAAGAAATGTGCATTGCATACAAGTGATTCTCCAAATCTAGTTTAATTTAAGGTTTTGTATCAGTAAGTCTCTAGCTATATGTCAGTAAATACATAAATAGATTACTGTGGATTTATAGAATATAATATAGCAATATTTTGTATGAAAACTGATTTAAATATTACTGGGGTAAGTATGCTTCCATTTCATTTGCAGATTTGTTTGTTTGCCCTCCACTAATATTGGCACCCTTGGTAAATCTGAGCAAAGGTGACTGTGAAAAATAAATCTGCATTGTTTATCCTTTTGATATTTCATTCAGAAAAACAATTGAAAATAGGGAGAAAAACTCATGATGAAATAGTGTTTTTCTCCAATACGTGTTAGCCATAATTATTGGCACCTACGTCCTTTCCCCGAGATAACAGCTCTGAGTTTTCTCCTGTAATGCCTGAAGAGTTTGGAGGACACCTGATAAAAGAAAAGAGAGCTCTCCTTCATGCAGAATCTCTCCAGATCCTTCAGAATACCAGCTCCATGATGGTGCTTCTCCGCTGTAGTTCAGCTCAATCATTTTCTGCAGGGTTCAGGTCAGAGGACTGGGACAGCCATGGCAAAAGCTTCAGTTTGTGCTCCGTGACTAATTCTTCTTTATTTTGATGTTTGTGTTTGGATTGTCCCAGTGGAAGACCCAACCATGGCCCAATATAAGATTTCTATGAGTCGAGCAGTTTGAGATCTGTTGGTATTTAATAGAATCCATGATGCCATGAGTCTAAACAAGATGTCCAGGACCTCCAGCAGAAATATAGGCCCACAAAATCAAAAGCATACAGCAGTATATTTCATTGTACACATGGAGTACTTTTTATCTCTGTGATCACCAAACCCATATTGAGTGTTTGCTGCTTAAAAGCTCATTTTTTAGTTTCATCTGATCATAGAAGTCCCATTTGTAGATCCAGTCCTGTCTGACAACTGAAAATGCTGGAGATTGTTTTTGGATGAGTGAGGAGAATTTTTCTTAAATCCTCCTGAACAACATGTGCTGATGTAGGTGCTATTTCCTTTAAAGGTTTTTTGACCCTAAAACTCTACTCCTCGACGTTTATTAGATGATAGAGACACATGTCCTCTTCCAGGCAGCTTCGTAACATTTTATGGTGTTTAGAAATTCTTAATTATTTCTCTGATGGTGGAAATGGTCATTTCAACTCCTCTAGCTCTTTTCTTAAAGCCACTTCACTAAATTGTGAAGCTCAATTATCTTAATTATCATAAATATATTATTTGTTTTTTCTCATTGTGTTGATGATTAATGGAATTTGGGCTTTGTTTTTCCTCCTATATATATTTCTGTGAAACGAAACCATGGCTGGATATTTTCATGTCTATAATCCCCCTTGAGTTCTCAAAATTGTGAATATGAATGGGAATATACTTCATAGATATTTTACTCAGAAAAAATTCTAGGGGTGCCAATAATTGTGGGGAACACGTAATGTAAACATTTATTTCATCACAAGAATTCCTTCCTATTTTTAATTGTTTTACTTCAATGATAGGATAGAATTGTGTGAATTTTTTGAATGAAAGATCAAAAGGATAAACAATGCAGATTTATTTTCACAACTACCTTTGCTCAGATTTACCAAGGGTGCCAATATTAGTCTGTTATTTAAGACTATAGGTTCTGCTCTTAATACCTCTCATAACATTAGTATGGAGAATTCACCTTCTGTCTGTGAAAGCTTTCTTGAATTCTTTATTGAGAAGGTGTCCTCTACGAGGGCTTCAATATCTGCTCCTGTACACGATCCGTCTATTTCCTTCTCTTGCTCGGCTCTTTTTGATCATTTTGAGCCTGTGTCATTGTTGTTCAGGACATTGTTGATCATTTGAAACCCTCTGGTACTCCTAGCAACGCTATTCCTCCTAAATTATTTAAGAAGTTTTCCCTACTATAGGACCTTCTGTTACAGCAGTGATAAACAGTAGCCTGTGCAAGGGTGTAGTCCCTGGGCATCTTAAACATGCGGTGGTACAACCGGTGATTAAAAGACATGGTTTGGATCCTGCCATCATCTCAAACTATAGGCCGATTTCTAAATTGCCCTTTATCTCTAAAATCTTAGAGAAGATTATTTATTGTCAATTAATGACTTTTTTGGAAGACAACAATATTCATGAAGTCTTCCAATCCGGTTTTAAAAAATGTCATAGTACGGAAACAGCTCTTTTAAGAGTTTTTAATTATATCTTTTTATCCACTGATTCTGGTGATAATGTCATTTGATACAGTGGACCATGGAGTCCTGCTCTCCCGTCTCGAGCAGTGGGTGGGCATCAGGAGGCTCGGCACTAGAATGGATTAGATCATATTTGACAGATCGAACTTTCTGTGTCAGGCTCTGTGTCCTCTATTGCCCCTCTTGTGTGCGGTGTCCCCCAGGGCTCAGTTCTTGGTCCTCTTCTTTTTTCTTTGTATTTGTTGCCTCTTGGTTCCATAATTAGGAAGCATGGCATCTTTTTTCATTTTTATGTGGATGACACTCAGATTTATGTGCCCCTTAGAAAAGGTGAAAATCACATAATTCGGTTACTTAGGTGCCTTGAGGATATGAGGTCCTGGATGGCTTTACATTTTTTACATTTTAACGATAGGAAGACTGAGGTGATGGTTTTTGGTGACACTGCTGGACTGCCCCTGGAAGATCTGGGGTCCTTTGCCCAATATGTAAAACCAACTATTACAAATCATGGGTTCTTTGTAAACATGCTTTTAAAAACACTCACAAATCACTCAATCATTTAAAAAAATGCCCCTTTTATTCAATGATTATTTCATGTGCAAGTAAACTGAAGCTGAACGTGAAAAAAAAAAAAAGAAATTGTTGTAGCAGAATTCAACAGCAATACAATTCTTTAAGTAAAAGTACAAAAGGGCTGTTTTATTATTTTTGTCACACTTTCTCACTTCCTCTCTGGTTATTGCACCAAGAAGGTGTCAAATGCAATGTTTTCAGATGTTGCATTTACAGGCTTGACTCAAAAATTATGAGATCCCTCGAATGACTCTTTGAATTTGACCCAGCAACTACAAGCTCCACATATAACCACTCACTGAGGCATCGTGTCATTGCCGTTCCATTTATACTCATGTAAACCATCACAGTGCCTCAGCCCTGTGTGAAAAGGCATTTACAACCTGCCGTTTGAGTGGGAACCACATTCATTCCTTTTTTAAGCGGTTTTATGAGCTCATGTAGGACCTGCCAATCACACCTGTCTCCTCAAACTGGAATTGAGATTTCACCCTGAACTTAGTGTTACATGTATACTCTACTGCAAACCATCATTGCACTCCTGATGAGTGACTGTTGAGCGTTTACATCCAGCGTGGCATAAACATTGGGTCGTTTGGGGCGAGTTATAGTGAATGGCATCCACAGCTGTGGCCCAGCCTGTTTCAGAATGGCGATCTAGTGCAAAGAGCCAACGTCATGAATTAGCACAGGTCTAATGAGCGGGGGTGCTAATTTGAACGGGTGGATCGTCACATGGGTGTTGCTCTCTGCCCTTTTGAGTAAATAAAGACTTTGCACTACCAGCACTGTCCAAAAATGGATTTACATGCATCACAGGAAAATGAAAATGAAATGAAATGAAATTTTTGTCATTAATTACTCACCCTTGTGTCCTTCCGAACCTATAAGACCTTTGTTCATCTTCGAATGAAGAATGGTGAGTAATGACATAATTTTCATTTTGGGGTAAACTAACCCTCTAAAATCGTTCTATTGCTGGAATGAAATAGCTCCTTTTGTCTTGCTAAGGCCAATTTCACTACTAGCATTTTATTTAGATAAAAAACAAAACTAAATTAGGTTTATTTCGATCTATTAAATGGTCTTCCCATTATTATGGATTTTCATATTTTGGTTGCCATTTGGTAACTGCTCAGTAAGTCTAAGAGGTGTTATATGAACTCTTTATGCGCGGCTCCACCTGTCGTTGTGGTTTCTGAGGGTTTTTCTGTGTGCAGTTGTCCTGCTAATGTGGAACATTTTGTTCAGTGCTTGTAGTTGTAGTGTCAGTCATTCCCTAAACCTGATCTGCTCTCTCCCGCTGGTCAGGAATACTGCAGGACTGGAGTGTCTGATCTTCTGCATTTGTTGTTGATTATTTTAACAGCCACAAAGAGTGAAATTAGAATTATACTTTCTATAAACAGCTTCAATCTGTTCAGTTTACAGCTGGATTTATCTATTATTCTATGATCTGTCATGAGCTCTATTGTTCTGGTTATCTGTCTATAGTTTCATAGTTCTGTATATTCAGAGGTGGGTAGTAACGAGTTACATTTACTTCGTTACGTTTACTTGGGTACATTTTTGGGTAATTATTACTTTATATACTAGTATATTTAAAGATGGGTACTTTTACTCTTACTCAAGTAATTTTATAGTGAAAAAACTGTATTTTTACTGCGTTACTGTGGGTGACGCTCCTCTCGTTACTTCATCTTTATGCAAGTTAAAAATGCTGGGTAATGAACGATGCCCATTCGCAAACGATTAATTTTATTGAGTCATTGAGTCATTTTGTTCAAATCCTTGATCAAACCAGTTGCCAAACTAGTGAATTGGTTTGCGATTCGCATGCAGGGAACAAAAGAGTTGTAACAGAACGTTTAAGAACATCAAGACCGTTGAAGACGTGGCTTTGGAACTATAGTTATATCCAAAAAAGGCTATTGTTCGCTAGCTATGAAGATCTTAGATAAACACCTCGTGTGCTGTCTACAGTTCCACATGTATAGATATGCTACGTTCGATTACAGTAAAAGATACCACTACCTTATACATTAAATACAAAGTTTAATTTATACATGGAATAAGCTGTCACAAAGTATAAAATGAACACCTACCAAACCCTCGTTAGCTCTGTACAGCGGCCCCCGACCTGTTTCGGAATGCCTTTGTCTAACGTTGGTTAGACACAATTAATATTGACGCTTTCAGAACATTTTTTACGTTTTGCTGAACGGACAGAAGAAGATCCGTAAATGTGCATTTGTTTTCGTTATGTTCAATAGCGGTCATGGGAGAAGTTTTCACTCTTCTCCATGTCAAAGGTTATAAAGGCCTATATATAGCCTAGTCTATAATTAGTATACTTTTACAATATAATTTAATTTAGGGATGCAAATCAGAATTTTCATCAGCTGTTACTCCAGTTTTCATTCATACACTGAAAAAAAATTATTCTGACCCCTTGTAAATGTTACATGTTTTTATCTGGTTAATTTAACTGATTTTAATGTGTTATTTAATCCTACTTATTTTTTATTATTAATTTTCAAATGCACTGCCCTTGTTTAAAACAAATTAATTTCATTCAATTAAAAGTAATTAGAAAAAAATATGTTTGATTTATTCAATATTTTCATTTTAAAAGAACACAAATTATTTTAATTATGTAAGTAGGAAGTGGATTTCCTCTTCCCATCATGCATTGCACAAGGCAGGATGAGGATAGAAAATCTTGAAATAAAATGTTATTTTAGGCAGGTTTATTAAGATGATTCAACTGGGAGACTTGTAATTGTTTAATGCTATTTTATATTTGTATTTAAAATACCTTCTGCTATGTTGGTGTTTTGGGGGGTTACCATTGTGGTAAAGTGTAGAGCATGTGCTTAGGGACCTACTAAAACCAAGTTATTTTCATTATAATATTAATAATACTTTGGGCATGCCGTGCATGTGTCCAAACCATCTTATGGTTGCATAACAAATTGGCTAATGCCTAAAGATAAGTAAATCAAACATATCTTTATTTTGATTTTTGAGTGTAGAATGATGTCTCCCTATTCATGTATTTTTCATTAGTTTTAATATGAAGAAATTAAACAATTACATTGATCTGGTTGCTCAATTAATTTGAGTAAATTCTACTCAAAATAGTTTAGCTAAAATTATGAATATAATCAATCTGAAATTACTGAAAGAGATTAATAAACTCAATGTATAAATCAAATTGCAGAAGGCACAAAAAAAGTTAGAAAATTAGAGTAATTTTTTTGTGTGTATAGTATGGCACAGTTGTGTTATTTTAAAATTAGTATAGGATAGAAATATTGTGATCTTATTCTGTGACCTTATTCTGTTTATTTTATCCTCAACATTTTTTTAATTGCATAGTATATTTATGTTTCTTAGTCAGTAAACTTTCTATAGTTTTGTAAACTTGCCAAACAAGTTAAAATCAAATCAAATCATACTTTAAATAATGCACTTACTTCTGGGGCCCAAACTCTCATCACTATTTTAAAACGAATTAATGAAGTGAAAACTTTCAAACCTGTGAGTGAGATCTCACTAGTAAAACAATTAAGTATAAAAATGATGTACACAGTTTGGGTGCTAGTTTAGATATAGTGGCAGGGAAAATGCACTTTGTGTGTGTGTGTGTGTGTCTGTTACCTTCCCAAAGATCAACAGTTTGGAATATGTCTCCTCTGGTGACACCATAATCTTCAGCAGCCTGCAGGAATTGTGAAATCTTTTCCATTTGCTTAAAAACCATACTAGTTTCTGTAATTTTCTTAACTGGCTCCTCACCACTGGGGTACAGACTGTTAATGAGCCTGCAGAGAATCTGGGAAGGGGTTAAGAGACAGGAAGAGCAAAAGTAGGAACGTGTTCATTTATGTTCCGCCAAATTCTTACACTATGTCATGCTATTGATTACTAAAACAATAATTACGAGACAGAAAGATGTGTGATAATTAGTGCTTCACAAAACATGGTACATTGTTTTCACGCATGCTTGGGTGGTGCACTATATCTGTGAAGTGTGTATCCATGCATTATTGTTCAGCCAATTATCAAAAAAGCCACTTTTTAGTTTAAATTAAACACCTCCCTATAATTTCCTATCTCATATTGCTTTTTCGACACCTACTGTTCCACTCATGAGCCATTTCTGGAAGTTCTGTTTGCCAGGTTCAGGTTGCTCGAGATTGTCACCACACTGGGCCACGATCCATGCCACAAGCCGAGACTCCAACTCCACATCATACTTCTGGTCGATCTTCTCTTGGACCTCACGGCTGAGCCCATAGCTTGGTCCCCTGTTTGCCATGGCGGCACTCGGACATTAACTCTGAACTACACTGGTGATAATCTCAAACCCTATAGGATGGAAAGATGCATAACGTGGCTTTATTATTTTAAAGCGCTTTATGCCTATAGACTAAAACAGATTGGCTACAGCTTACTCTCTGGCTGACCATACTGAAAGGAGTTTTCATCAAAATTTCCTATGATTTTTTTTTTTCTAGTTCTTTACGATTGTCAAATTTAATTTGTTTATCCATACAAAAACAACTGACGGTCTATTTGTCCTCCACTGGGTGATATGCAACGAATCCCAAAGCAATTCCATGATATCGATGCTGTGAAACAGACTATGACCCGCGTTTCCATTTGATCGCGATTATTAACCACAGCAAACTGACATAAACGCCAATTGTGTTTCACAGACTCTGGCTCAAAATCATAACAGGCAACTATATAGCTAACCGATAGTATAATATGCCCCAATTTATGCAGTGAGATTTTATGCATCAACTCACAAGTGATGGAAGCTGTTGTTTTCCTCGGCCGTATAATGTCCGTCTGTTGGCACCATGGAGGACCATTCGTTTGGGGCAGGGGGGTGGGACGCAGCTCAGCATCCGTCATTACGTGAAAAACAGCCCAGGCAGAGCATCACGCATCGTGCTAGCTGATGGAGCGCTACAATGTTACGTAACGCGGAAGATTGCGCGCAATTACTGGTGTGACATGCTGCAGCGTGTTAAGCGCGTCTAGCCAAATATGCGTTAATAGCAGTTCAGAAGAATGGCAGAATTGTGTGCATAACGAGAGAGAGAGAGAGAAAGAGAAAGAGAGAAAAAAAGAGAATGTTGTGCATGAAAACATCAGTGTGCGTACATAGAAATACAGGCCAGTCGGGGATGGTGCAATAGTCGCGCGGGAATTGCTGCGATCATCCCACTCCTCAAATGAGGCATTGGTTTTGAAATATCACTAAATGTTTTTAGTGATAGGCTATTTATAAAACAATTTTAATAAATCCAACAAAGGTGTAAATGCTTAATCCTTTATTGTTAAATAACTGCAAATATATAGTGTGTCACACATACAACTGAATATATAGGAAATTGGCAAATGAAACATAGCAGAATAAACCAGCATCAAGAAAACAGCCGGAGTAAAAAGAAAAGAAATGCTTAGTTTAGTCGCGGACTTTTTTCTGAGGATTTCTACTTTTTATTTGTAATAACCTTTTAGATTTCTTTACACTTGACACTTGTCAGTGAATATAAAATATGATTGACATGTTGTTTCACCTATGGAAGGCAGTAAGTGAAGCTTAAAAATAAAAACATCAAAAAATAAAAATGTAGCCTAAATAAATACATTTTCAAATAAATATAGAAATATAATCTATATTTAGGCTATTTAGTTTGTTTGATTTATGGAAAAAATGAAAAAGTAATGATATTAATCTAAAAGACATATTAAAGGAACTTTGTATTAAGACTTTTTTCTCACAAAGCATTTGCCAAACTCTTTTCTTTATCTGATGCATAATTACTAATTACTATTACAGTGATAATTAAATAGCCTAAACTATTTTTATTTTAAGTGCTTTCCTAGTCCACCATACTGCATATGTGCATTATACTTTGCTAAAAAGCATTGCTGCAAACTGCAATCTCTAAAGAGAACTCTTTGCTAAGAAAAAAATTGGCTGCTGCTCTGCTCACAACCCTTAGATCAGCAAAGCTACCTCAGCACTCGCCATTGACTTAATCAGTCAATCGTTTTTGTCCATATCAATCACTGTTGGCCTGTGTGTGCATCCAGCTGTGCTCTTACATCCCTCAGCATGTCCATATAGAGCCTATTGTTCTCACTATAAAGAGAAAGAACACATTTGGAATTTTATTGAATTGCCTTCAGTATCATAATTTCAACTATGTAGGATACTCACTCAGCCAGAGAACGGTAAAACACCAGGTTTCCCATGTCCATGTAATACTGAGCATTTGTTCCTTAAATCAGTCCAGTATTAATTTGCCTGCCAAATAGACAGCAAGGTGCTGTGTCATACTAATTACTTACTTAGCTTAATGTTATTAGCAACAGGTGAATTCATTCATTCTTTTATCTGATGCACTGTATTTTAATTTGTTTTCCATTTATTTAATATTGTAAATATATAAAAAATTTAAGACTGATTATGTCCATCCAGGATGAGTTCTTCTAGATGTATCTTCTGCAGTGAATGGGTGGCGTCAGAATGAGAGTCCAAACAGCTGATAAAAACATCAAACAAGTAATCCACACAACCTCAATCCATGTCATCTTGTAACATGAAAAGCTGTTTATGAGAGATAAATGCAATATTAAGGTATTTTACAAGACATTCAAATTGGCTTTCATTCAAAACATTGTTTTTTTGTTCATTGAAAACCTTGTCTTGTTTGATTTTGGAGAGACATTTGCACAGGTCAAACACTGTTTACAAGTGATATCAGTCCAAAAACAGTTCAATACAAACTGTTGGTGGAATTTGATACAAGATGAAAACGGGATGGATTTTTTTTTTTGCCCAACCTGAGGAATTTATGGATTATGAACTGGAATTGTGTTGATTACTTATGGATCATTGTGATGTGTCTATCAGCTGTTTGGACTCTCATGCTGATGGCATCTATTTGCTGCAAAGGATCTATTGCTGAGCAAGAGTGAGGCGATGCTACATTTCTCTAAATATGTTCCAATGAACAAACAAACATACATCTTGAATGACCTGAGGGTGCATGAACTTTCAACACATTTGCATTTTATTGATGATGATTATATTTATGTATAAAGCAACATCTTTATTCAAACATCCAGGATCATTCTAAATCCAGAAAATTGTTTTTCATGTTTATAACCTCTAAAGTCAAGTCAAGTCAAGTCACTTTTATTTATATAGCGCTTTTAACAATACAGATTGTAACAAAGCACTGAACATTATCAAATAGAAAAACAGAGTGATGGTAATGTATAATGACGAGAATTAAATTTTATTTATCA
>JAUCMU010000047.1:10711694-10724401 GCA_032275025.1 Enteromius treurensis | reverse complement strand
GCTGTTTTTCCCCACCTGTAAGTCGCTTTGGATAAAAGCGTCTGCTAAATGAATAAATGTAAATGTAAATGTAAATGCAATCAAAGTTCACTAATGAATCATGCACAACAAAAAGACAAAAAAGCATGCATTAAAGTAAAAGGGGTGCATTTTGATGCTGACATGGCATTGATTGTGCCGTTCCCCTACTCTTTTCATGTAACTAACATGTCACAGACCCTGACAAAAGCCCTGTCATGCCTTAATTCCAGGAATGTGTACTATTTCTCTCCAAAAACTTTGGAATCTTTTGTCTAAAGCTCAGGGTTGAACAGATGCAGTTTCTCTATGAACTGTGAGAAGGCATTTTGCTTTAATCTACGAGCATCACAGTGCAGAGACACGCGTTAAACCTTCTGGCATGTTTGTAATACAACCTGTAGCTCATTTGTGCTATTGTGCCATCCTTTGTGATGCCTTTAGTTATTTTTGTAATATAGTTCTATGTATTGTAAAGCACCAAGGCACAGGTATAATGCCCTACAGTATTGTGAAGCCAAAATATGGAAATGAGAATAATACTCCTATTATTACTATTACTATTTTATTACTACTGTTCAATTACTTTCTCATATTCCATTTTAAAATCCATCCATTTGTACGTAGATTCCCTTAAAAACCCCATGTCTATCAGGTGTTTTCAAAACATTGCTGTTTTCTTTTTTCTCTCTAGACTAGCCAGCATAGCAACACTGACTCAACCAATCACACAAGTTTGGGGTGGGGCTATGTGTTTCCCAAACCAATGGCAGGCTTTGGAAAAAAGAACAGTTAAGTATAGTATGCACATAACCATTGGGATAATAAATTCTTATTACATACCTATTTATATTAGGTTATATTACATATTATATTACATTTTTATAATATTAAAAGTAATACAATTAAAGCACAAATTCTCAAGCTTTTCTGAGATTCAGGATGGTTATGAGTCATCTCGGGTAAATATGATTGTGACAATTCATTTAATTACAATTACTAATAGGTTCTCTGGTAAATAATCTATTATCGTCTCTCATACTTGACACAATCACATGTTGAGAATAAGCCATTTTTAACAAATAACAAGTGTTTCTGATTGAGGTTGATTGAATTTCTAATACCTCATGTTGTTCACGGTAGGTAGCAGCACATATTTCTCAATAAAATCTTTATTTGGTTTAGTATAAGTATTCAGGGTGATAAGTCCTTTGCTAAATATTCCTTTTGTTGTTTACCGGTTTATGGTGCTTTCACATATTCTCTCTTGTTAAATTTTTAGTGTACCATAAAACTGTACCATCTAAAACAGATGTGGCTCAAAGAAAGTCCAAGAGTCGTAAATGTGCTTTTTCAGCATACAATCCAACAGAATAAGACAAATCGGTCAAGTTTAAGCTTTTCAGTTAGCATCAATAGAGGCATTTAGTTCTAAAAAAGAGTACCATCTACTAGATGGGACTGACTTGAGTAACTGAAGTGTGCTGAGCATTCCTCTGGGCAGCCTTTAAAATCTAGTGAAACTGAAGAGCCCTATGTGGGAAAACTGTCAACAGACGGTGGTCAGCTTGCCCCTCAGAACCAAAGCACGATTAGCATACAGTACAAATAAAACTAGACATCTACAAGGTTTAGCTCTGACATGGTGACAGAGAACGGTGGGCGCTAATAATAGAATGATACCACATGGTTTGATTTACAAGGCCCAGACGTAATCTTTGTAATGTTATTTGTTGCATTTTCAAAACTGATTAAGGTAGAAAATCCAGTAAAATTCTGTGGAATGGATTGGTATATTGATATGAGTTAAATTTGAGCTCTACTCTATCCACTTCTATAATTCTTTTGTGCTAATTATTGTAACATATATTATATATATATATATATATATATATATATTCATGTAGTATGGCTATTTTGGAGAATAATCGAACTTCTGTTATTAGTTATTAAACATTGGTTTAGTACAGAAATGTTGTTGTACAAAATGTATTAAATATATTTTAATTTTGCAATGCGAAACATTCTAGAAGTTAGGTTGTCGACATATTTTAGTTCTCATGAGCAATGTAGTTATACACATCATTTTTGGTATTCTTAATGATTAATAGATAAACATTAAAAATATAAGTGAAGCAAAACTTGTAAAAACGTTCACAGTATTATATTATACAATAGTTAGTTCCACTAGTAAGTGAATAAGAAATTTTATCTGGTTGTATTTGTTGATCATTCTGATATTCATGGGAAAACCTGGAGATTTAACAGGGATTCTGAAAAATCATGGTAATTGTGAATATTGCTAAAGAAAATTGCTTGTTTCAGTCAAGAAATCCTGAGCAACATTACTCCCACATAATATTCTTTTTCATCACTAAACTCAGCTTTCGAAAGAGATGCTTGTCTAAGCTTCTCTGCATCAGTTATATACTGCCTTTCTTAGTGATCATAAATGGTGCACATTGACACTTTTAAAGAAAGCTAGGATGTTGTAGAAGGCTTAGAAGAAGAGCTTGGTTTATTATCTTTTCTTCAAACTCTGACAAGTCATGGCTGATTTGTGGTGTATTAAGATACAGATCAACATACTATATTGGATGAGTAACCTTCTTTTTCCATACTAAGTCAGTGTAAGGTTTATCCACATCTGAAACAGAGACGGGCCTGCTAGCAGGTTGTGCTGAGGTCTCATGGACTGACCAGGTGCTCAGCGTATAAATTACCAGGCAGGGCAGCGCCTAATGCAATGCCCGCATTTGCCAGCAGGTGTGCTGAAGGGAAGAAAACAGCAGGGGTCCATATATTTTACTACTCACCATTTGTAATTTTAGATGCTGACTGCTGCCCGATGTTAATGGATAGCAATGCACGATATTCCTCATGGACTAACAGCGGTGTTCGGCTCTGATCACATGACCCGGACCCGCTTGTGTGTACTTGTGTGGCAGACGTTTTGTTGACTTGCTGACAGTTTAAAATAGGTTACCTTTTCGATCACTGCCAAGACCGCGGTTGCTGGTAGCCATTGTTCAGCAAGTTAGATAAATGAGGAGGATCGGAATACCTGGAATAATTATCCCATAATCCGCTGGTGTTGACACCTGGAAACTCTCATGGACGGTCACTGTTTAGATGTTCATTGGAAGTTTCTAAAGAATTGTCTTTAATATATAATTTGTCATTTACATGCATGACTCGAGAGTGCAAAATAAATCTCCAGGACATATTTTAATCTAAAATGTCTGTGCAATACTCCCCATTTTTTGTTCTGTCCCAGACAAATGCATGTACACTTGATTTAGGATTTTAAATCTATTACATTGAACTTGATTTTTAAAGACAAACACATTTTCCAATTAAATTCTCTTTAATGCAGTTTTAAATTATTATATAAAATTATATTTATATGTATTTAAATAAGCTAAATGCTGGATGGCAAAAGCTATAGCCAGGTGTAGCTGGATGTTTTTAAGGGGGAGCTTGAGTGTCAGTTGTCTTTTCACGATACAGAAACTTTAATAGTATTAAAACATGTTAAGTATTTTATTGAAGCAAAACATTTGAACACCATTTTTTTATTACAAGCTAACACAAAAGCATAGAATAGACCACACATACTTACAGCCTCCGAGGGCTTCAAGATTAATTTAGAGGACACGGTGGCAACAGGCAAGCCATGTTTTACAGCAGCTTTACAGACCCTGTGACAGCTTGTCTTTCTCTGAGACTCCATATGATCTTCCTCGTAACACAAACCCATCCGGCCATGCCGGAAAAAAAAACTCCTCACCATATTAGCGACAAAATTAATAGATGAAGGGGTGTAGGGGTGATCTGAAAAGGAGTGGACGCATCATAAAACTCGTCAGCTTTGCCCATGAGCATTAATTATTAGGTTTTTAATCAAATACAATTTTTGTTTTGTTTTACTCTTACTGTGATGTTAAGTTAACCTATTGCTAAATAGGCACTACTCTTTTTAGGTGAACACATTCATGTTTGAAGAGTGAAAGCCCACATTTACCTTCCCAAACTATATTTTCTACAGGGTTTTCACCACATTGTTTTACCAACAACTTCTTTCTACGCCACATATCTTCTGACTCAAACTCAGTGGGCACTTGCCAAACATTGTTTGTTTCATTTAGCACAGTGGGGAAGCCAACTCTGTGGTTCTGGTGTCATTAGCTAAACTTGATAAGATGACAAAAAAAGATCAAGTTTTCCTTTGGAGGCAGTCTGAGCGGATGACACAGCTGCAGGTTGGTGTTGATTGTCTGTGGGGTGGGACGTGTGAAGGTACGGGCTATTCGTGATCATTCACAATGTAAATATCAAGCAGATGCATGAAGAGTGAGTCATGTAGACATTTTAAGGGTCGAGGTGACTCACGTCCACCCACAGTCCTTCTTACATAACACCCAAAACACCACACACATGAACAAGAATTCAGGTAGACCTGCTGTTTCTTTCAAACTCCACAGTGATGATGCATCAAGCAAGTTACTGGAATGTTTTTTTTTTCTTTCTTTCAACTTTATAACTTTTTTTATTTTTTATTAAAAGTTTCAATGAATTGCTCACCGTCATGTTGTTTCACACCAGTAAGATCTTTGTTCATATTCAAAACACAAATTAAGAGATTATGGACACATGTTGTCCTCACTACCTTCTGTGCCTTGATGCAAACCATCTACAGTCTTTTGCCAGCCTCTATAAATCTTTTACAAATATTGAACAAAAACAGTGCATCCTTAGGGTCTGCATGACACAGAAGATTTGTGAAGATTCTCCAAAATGAGAGACACAAAGGAGACAAAATATTGGATAAAGTCATTATTTTTATTTTCTTTCCAAAATATCTTTAAATTATATTCTGAAGAAAAACAATGGTTTTACTGGTAATAAGTAATTAATGACAACATTTTATTTTTTGGGTTGGAGTATCTCTTTAACAAGGCTAGACATTCATTGGCAATGCTGCTAACCTGGTATTGTTGATTACCTTTATAAGTTGTGCACTCATTTGCTTTTTTAAATAACTACCCCAGTGTGGACTATGGAACAAACAGGCCGTCACTGCTCTATTCTCAGCTGCTGCTATCAGTACAGCTCATGGTTATCTCATAAGAGCTTTTACAGAGTCAGAGACAGACGGTCTAATGGAGGGAGGACGTGTGTCTAAGAGAGGGTGTTGAGTTTCATTAGACTTGTGTTGCCTGTGTCCTTCACTGATTAATGGAAGAATCTGTGTCTTCCCAGTTTTGTGGATGACAGCACGGATGTGTGTGAATGAGACAGAATCTGTGTGTGTGTGGGATCTTCAAAAGCGTATTAATAACATCTCATAACCCCAGGTGGCCAGAGCGCAGTGAGGGCTGGAAAGTATACAGCTGTCAACGGCTGTAACCTCTCATCAGATGATCTAACCTAATCAATGTCCCAAGTGGGGAGGAAGTGATGTCGGGGCCTCTCGTAATGGCCGGTAGTAATTAAATGGCTGCAAATGGGCCCCAGATGCAAAGTTAGTGTCGCCCCTGACTGTGATGCTAAATTCAATTTATTAGTTGCGCACATGGGGTAGAGGTTTGACCAGCATGGCCCACTTAGCCCCTGCTGGTATATATAGTAATAACATCATATGCCTGCGTCTTTCAAAACTGATGGCCATTTAAAAGTATCTATTTAGCAAATAAATGTCTAAGTTAATACTTGTTCAAAACAATCAGTTTAGTAAGGTTTGTACTATTTTCTGCTTATTTTTTCGTATCGTTTTTTTGTTCAATAGCTAAATATACTGTCGTTAAAATATGTTCATATAAAAAAAAATACTTTAAAATACAGAAAAAAAAACATTTTAAGAAAAGATTCTAAAAGTTTTGTAGCAGATCCAATAATAATTTTATATATATTTACAGTAGTAACAACAAATGACATTATATTATATCATTATATTTTAATATAATGGGTTGATTTTAAACATGGTGATCATAAATCTACACCCAACATTGCATATGATATTTACCATCTGAATCTAACAATGTCATGTCAAAAAAATGGAAAGGTCAGCCATCCATTAATTATACTTTTACATATTCTTTCGTTTTTCAAAGCCGTGCCTTTAATTTTATTAAACAAAACTCAAAACTTGCGAAAATCACAAAGAAGACCTTTGTCTGAAAATATATGCATTCATTTGATCGATTCTCATTTGTTTCTAAAATCTACAACATTTTCAAAAACTATTAGATCAAGCAAGCAGAAAATCAACTTTGCTCTAAAACATTTTCAAAAAATCAATTTCCATTTTTTTGAATCTTCTTTCAAATTTAGAACCTAAAAGTATAATAAAAATATATACTTACCTTCTAATATTTTCTTTTTAGATATCTAAGCCAATTATTGTGTTTGTCACTGTGGGATGATTCAGATGTGGCTGTTACTGGACTGAAGCAGGAAGCCTGCCAAGCTGATTTTTTTTTAGGCTTTACTGCAGTGCTAACCTTATTTTAATAGGGCTTATTTAAAGAAGTGCAAAGTGTAAGCTCATTGTGTGCTTATGTGTGAACTTCATCTGGAATATGCTTTTAAACATAAAGCTTTTCAGGAACTAAAACATTAGAAACTTTTGTTTTCATTGTTATTTTTTCATGCATAAGGACTCCAAAAGTTTGGATGCTTGCATCACAATTAAAGAAATAGTTCATTCAGACATGAAAATGTGGACTCTAAGGCTACTCAAAATACAGATGACTTTGTATTAAATTACTTGTTCACCAATGAATCCTCTACAGTGAATAGGAATGCTGCCAGAATGAGAGTTCTGTTTCTGTAATTGAGGGAATTTAACCATAATCTGTCTGTTTCGGGTAAAATATGAGTAATTCATATAATGTATATAAAGTAAATCTATAATGAAAGCCAATGGGGCCAAAACCCTCATTGTATTGACCTTTTTCAAAATATCTTCTTTTGTGTCCTGTGGAAGTAATTATCTCTTTAAGTATATCATTGATGATATGAAGTCTTTCTACACTGGCACAAACTCCCTCCGGCTGCTTACAGCTGTGGCGTCTGTCTTTTTGCCAGCGCTGCATGTGTGTAATGGCGGAAAAGTCACGGCAGAGTTTCATCCTTCACTTCCTCATTTGTCTTCTCGGACAGTCTGCGTGTCTTTATTAAATCCAGTAGGGACATGACACCAATCCCCTTTTACTAGTGATTTTCACACAGGTCGTCCAGCTTCCTTGAGTATGTGACAGCTGTTCACAGGTTTTCTGTAATCTTCTGGATTCATTACTGTAATGGCCATTTGATAAAGTATGTTTCCGTTCTGTGGAATGTGCATGTGGGCATATGCCTTTTCATAATTGCATCTTGCTGAGAGATGTCATAAAATAAGATTCTGTAATGTGGGATTTGGCTATGACTGTAATGCATCAAGCCATATTTTTAAATCTTAGGGTTTGGAATAAAGCCTGCATCTATTAAATTGTCTTCACTCCTGTGTTAACAATTTTAAGCTGCATTCCACTATCCCAGTAGTCAACAAACTGCTACTGTAAGGCCTAAACGTTTGACCAAATGTTTGGGGTCAGTACAATTTTTTTAATCATTTATTATTAAATAAATAATACTAGTTTTCAGTAATTATGCTTTTAAGTGGCCAAACGTGACAGTAAATTCGATTTTAAATAAGGGCTGTTCTATTGAACTTTTCCTGAATGTAACAAAACAAACAAGAAAACAATGGTTTCCATAAAATCTAAAGCAGCACAACTGTTTTCAACATTGATAAAGAGAATTCAGCAGCAAATCAACATTAGAATGATTTTTGAAGGATCATGTGAGACTAAAGACCACATGAATTAATTGCTTTTTAAAAATATAGTATTTGAAATGTAATAATATTTCGCAATATTACTGTTTTTTTACTGTATTTTATTTCAATGAATGCATCATTGGTAAGCATTAAAGATGTCTTCCAAACAACATTTTACAATTGCTTTTAACTTTAACTTTCACGTCAGATTAGAAATAGTATGCTAAATAGTTAGCGGTTTATTAACACTATCATAATCTCAAAGAGGAAAATAGGGGGCAAAAATGAAATAATATACAGCACTATTTAACAACACCTAACTGAATTGAACTACCTAAAATAAAGTACATTTGGCTACTTCTGCTAGCATTTCCAACGTTAATCACTACAAATTTGCACTTTTTATAAGGTGGCTAATTTGACCTCAGTGTCACCCCATAAAATATGTAAAGACATTTTTACAAACTTTGCAGATATGTACTAATTATCCACCTAGTGCAATATATATGAATTGCCCTAAAAACAATTATGTCAGTTTTTTTCTTAAATAATTATCATTTATACATTAAAAAAGCGAAATGCTACAAATTAAAGTAGCAGAGGAATAAACACATAGAACAGGAGTGTCTAACGTATAGCTTCTGAACGGCAACAGTTCGACAGACCTGTAATTTTCCAGAGTCCTTGTAGTGTTTAATCATCCTAGGATGTTTGTATTTACAAGTTCGCAAGTCTTAATTACTGTGTCATATGCATTGAAATGTCTTTGGTTGGAACAAGATGGCGATGCAACTAAAAAATGCTGAATAAAGAAGGTGCATGTATTGTTTTTGCTTTTTTAATGAATTCATGAAAGAGCTGTAAATTGAATAATTTCGATTACATGCTGTTCATGTGCAGTATACTTTTAAATACGTTTTCCAGCCTGACCATTTAATTAGAGTAAGAACTGAACAGCAGAAAGGTAGATCTCTAAAAGCAAAAGTTCTGATTTATTTCACTCTGGAAATCTTGTTGTGCCTTTGAGCTCAAAAGATTCGGGAAATTCGGATATCTTTCTGAGGGCAAGTGTGCATGTGTATGTGTAAGTGCTTTAGGGGCAGGCATAGATTTCCATGTGAGGACAGAGACAGGTGGATGAGGCACTGGATCCTGATTGGCAGGGCAGGACGTGTTTCTAGGTAGTTCTTTACAGCGATTGGGTGAGGGCAGCTGTATCGCATGGGGAGTGACAGGGCGTGATTGGCATCCACAGGCTGATGGTGCTGACAGATGGTAAAATGCTACGCAAGCTCTGGACAGATCCACTCACAGGGTGGTGGTAGTTGGGGCAGTCAGGGGGCGTAGTGCGGGGTGGTGGGGGCAAAGAATGCTGGAATGGATGCCTTGAGCACGTTGCCCTAAAATTGGATAAAATCTTCTTATGTATCGAAACATCTACCTTTTTAAATACAGAGATGAAAATGTTCTTGTGTCAGTTTGATTCACTGTGACATTGCAATGAGCTGCATTTCAAAACCAGTTAGCCTGCAAATCGTCCAATTAATCTATTTTGGTTCTGCCTAGTCAACAAGAAAATTTACACCCTGCCTTGGCGACCTCCTTTAAAGGAATAGTTCAACCAACAATTGAGATTATTCATTAAAATTTGAAAATGTCATGTGGTGCAACCAAGATTTTTTGAGTACGAGACCCTCATGACTGTGTCAAGGTCAGTAAATCTCTTCAAATATCACAAGTTTGACTTTTTTATGACAATACAAAAGTTGTAAAATGTCATGTGATGCGACTTGATATTTTTGGAAGTCATTTTGAAAGTAATTTTTGGTATTTTTACTTGTAAATAATAATTACAGTGTGTATTCCCAAGTGTGATTAATTGGTTATGGTATAGGCTGGATATTTAAAAATCTAATTTAAGATTTCTTGATAACATAATTAATACTTTTGTACCATTGCACATTTTTTATAGCCTTAAATCTTATATACATTTCTTGGGGTTCTTGGGGATATTAAGCAGACTAATACTCCAATGACTGCTAGTTGACATGTTGTTGCAAAGTTACTTACTGTTAGTAGATTGTCTAAAGTGGACCATCGAAATAAAGTGTTACCGAATCTTCTCCTACTTTTCTACCAGTGATTCTTGATTAAACTTCCTGTGTCTGTTACCTGCACAGATATTAACAGTGAGCTGGATTTTAGGTTGCCAGGATGAAGTCACAAATGTGTTGAAATTTGTATGATGTATTGTAAATAGGATGCGTTTCATATGAGATTTGGCAATTGGGCAATCTAGGAATAATTTAATGATATGATTACTCATATAACAAATTACGGAAATTATGTGGTCATGACATTGCTTTTGTTCTTTTAAATTTTCTTAGGAGATGGTGGAAGTGTGCATGACGGAAGTCCATCCTTACACAGTTTAAAGAATTTTTTTTCCTGTTCACACAACTTGAGACAACGTGTAACAGATTGAAGGCCGTCTGTGTTGGCCTGAGTGTGTGAATGTTGAATGTAGTCCACATTATGATGTGCTGAGCTGGCTGGACTTAGAATACTCATTGGCTGGTGGTCCCAGAAACGAGCGCTCTGCAATCATCTGGTCTTTGCCCTCGACACGTGCTGTGACATGTGCTGTCAGCAACCTGCAGGTAGGTGGGCGTCTTTTTCCTGTGGCTGTCAGCACAGGGGTTGCAGCCAGATCTCCACTGCCCAAACCAACCAATCATACCAGTGTAGTGTGTCCAAGAACACACAGACAGAAGGAACATTGGACCCGCTGTTAGGAACTCCATTCCAAAACCTAGCGAGTGGCCCCGGCGCCTATATAGGCAGCATCCTGAAATGGAACCTAGCGAGTGACCGATTTGGAACCCTTAATATATGCAGCAGTTCTGCACGCCTCACAAACCTTGCAACTGATTTCAGTGGATGTCAGCATGTTACTAAACTAAAAAAATATGATACTATAATTACGGCCATATGATTTCTGCAACATTGAAAATGTTGAGGCATTTACAAAAACCAATGTGGAATATCATCTCAAAATTTGGATTAGTAAGTCAAAAGTATTTAGGCCGTATCAACATGACATGGTCCTATTCCGATTGTTCTGGATATGACCCACAAACGTGTAAGCAGATAAAAAACCTCATGGATTCCGAAATTCTTCGAACGGTTTGAGGCCCCATTCACTGAGGACATATCATGGCACATGAAGTCAGCACAGCAGGTGCTTCTTCATGGTCAGTACACATTGTTGCCAATTCTTCCTGTGGAATTGGGTTAGTTTTGCATCATTGCTGCAGGTTTTTTTTTTTTTTTTTATCTATTCCCCTCATAATATCTCCAATGGAGGGGAATCCCCCAGAATGCAATAATGGGAGACAATGTGATTGGGTTAATTTTAGAATAGTGCTGAATAGCTGTTGGGCTGGTTTTGTTTCACAGACCTGGCAACCCTGTTGGTGTGCCAAGTATATAACGCAAAAGCAGATATGGGTCACTTTTAAAAGCTGTAAGCTTGTGACATGGAGTCTGCACGTCAATATTCACTATTTAACTGAAAAGAATAACAAAATATATACACAGAAACTCAAAGATGTTACAACCCATCAGAATAGTTATAAATATATAAATATTACGTAAAGTTTATTTATTTTTTGTTTATTAGAATATATTTTCTAAAGTTAATACTTTAAACATATTTTTTTAAAGAATAGCATACAGTATTTTTCATTATTACACAATTGTCATTATTACACTTGCCGCGGTGCATTCTGGAATTGTTTTCTCTGTCAATACGTCTTGAGACAAGCATTTATATGCTTATATGCTCCACGTATAGGCAGCTCAGTTTTGGACAAAATTCTTATGGCAGCTTGCAACTATTTTATATTTTATCTTATGGTGGCTAATTTGGATGAATTTGAATACTCTCCCATGTTTAAGGGTGAAACTTTATGCTCCTTTCTCATGAGATCAGGCTGATTTTGCATCACAACCACATTTTCTTGTCAAAAGGTCAAAGACATGCAACTCTGAGTATTTAGTAGGCACTAAACTAGTCTTAAAGTTTTACTTCTATGTCGAGGCAATGGCAATTTTTAGGCTGCTTGCTTTTCACGAACACTATAACACCAGTCATCACCTTTGATGCACAATTATATCACGGCTGCATTTGTAATTTACATTTATAGCTTGGTTTTATTACAGAATCAGGATTTGTATGTGTGAGTTCATCTGCACAATGCCCTATTTGTTCACGCATGCTTTCTTCCTTTAGAAGTCTTTGTAAAAGTCACCATATGGTATGACTAAATGTGGACCTTTTCAAAACCTTTTGGGGGAATGTGATGTGATGGTTGTGACGTTGCTACAGCACATGAATCACACTCCAGAAGCCTGCGATGGTACGCTGTTGCCTCTTGGACTAGACTGCGGTTTGGGTCACACCAGAACATCGTAAATCTTTATCTTCTCAATGGTGTTTGGCTCAGACACTCCCCACAACTCCGACTGGCCAATCCGCACTGACTCTAATAACTTGGCCAAGTGGCATAGGCTAAGTTTGCTGAAAGGTTGTTAATGTCAGAGTGATTTATTGGAAGTGCTTCATGCTTCTGCTTTCTAAATTTTGATTTTATGCTATAGATATATAGGGATATGTGTTTACAGTGTCGCGCTATGATGTTTATGAAAAGGACAGTTGCGTTGCGTCTGATTGGTTAAATAATACATCAATTGAATTTTACTTGTTGACTTGGGACATTAATGTACTCTACACTGTAAGTTTAGAAAGCTGTAAGTTGTAGACTATAGTTATAGTGTAGACTATAAAATATACTAATTCAAATGT
>JAUCMU010000047.1:10669996-10681228 GCA_032275025.1 Enteromius treurensis | reverse complement strand
TAAACGCATGAACTAACATTTCTGCATTTGAGGTTGAAAGCATAGGACGCAATTTAGATATGTTCTTGAGATGGAAATATTCAGTTTTACAGATGCTAGAAACATGGCTCATGCTGTTTCAGTGCTGTGGAGTTTACGGAAACCAGATTGAAGTGGCTCAAGAAGATGATTAGAAGAAAGATTTAAAAGCAATTGAAAAGCCATTGTTTGTTCTAAGATTTTGGCAAGAAATGGGAGATTAGATATGGGGCGAAAAAGTCCATGTTGTCATTTTTTGGTACGGGGGTGACAGAAGAGATTTTAAGTGCATTATCATGCCTTATGCAAATGAATCAAACTTTTAAAAGGTACACATAGAAAAAGTTACACTACAGACTAGCTTACTACTTGGAAAGTATTTAAGTGATTTAAATCAGTGAATGTGTGAAACCAGTGGACATATAAATTTAGCCACATTATTGGCTAGCTAACTGTATTGAAGCGACTTAGGGAACTTGAATCACTAAAATGAATCAAACTTTCCAACAGTACATCTGAGATAAGCAAACTAAATAGAAGCTACTTAAATGAGTCAAATATGTGAATCAGTTGACTTAAACGAATCAGACTTTCCAGTGGTACATATGAAATAAGCAACGACGAATCAATAAATTGTTTCTTAAAATTTCTTCCCTCCAAAAAGAAGTAGGCCTACATAAAAGATTTGCTACATTACTGACTAGCTAACTGCATTAAAGCAGGGGCTAGTTAAAGGGACTTGAATCAGTGAATTGTTTCTTAAAATCTCTTTCCAAAAAAACTGATTCACTAGAATGAATCAAACTTTCCAACAGTACATCTAAGTTCACGCTCACAGATTAGCTAACTATGTAAAAGCTACTTAAGTGATTCTGATAGGGGATTTAATTAACTGTTTCCAAAAATCTCTCCTTAAACAAACTGATTTCCTTAAATGAATCAGGCTTTTTAACAGAACATGAGATTAGCTACACTACAGACAACCTAACTACATAGAAGATACTTAAGTAAATAAAAACAGTTAATTGTTTCTTAAAATGTCTTCCCAAATGAACTAATTCACCTAAATGAATCTGACTTATCAGCAGTACCTATGAGATTAGCTACATTAGAGAATATCTAACTACATTAAAGCAACTTGAGGGACTTAATTTAGTCAACTGTTTTTAAAATGTCTTTCCATCTCTTTTTCACTGATTCATTAAAATCAATCCGATTTCCTGATTCAGTAAAACAAATCTCACATTCATGAGCTTAGCAACATTCCTGACTACCTAACTACATGAAAGCAGTGAATAATTCTTAATTTCTTCTCAAATTAACCAAATCACTAAAATGAATCAGATTTTTACAGCGGTACATATAAGAAGACCACTTAGCAGAGTGTATTCAACTGTTGAGTTGGCTTGCTTGGCAGTAAAGCTGCACGCAATGTGAACAACGTGAAATGTGAAATTTTACAATGTGAAATTCAAACAGCGATGTAACATTTGGTCACGCTACACTGCTACTTGTTGGAAATAATAGCTCGTTACTGAAAAGGCTACACTTACTTAGTTACTCCCCACCACTGGTGACTGCAATGTAAGACTGACTGATCTAAGAAACCCGGTCCTCAGGGTGGGATATAGTTTCTCATTATAACCCTTGAGAAATGCACACATATAGACAGACGAACACACTTTCCAACACAACACGGTTGAGGCGGCAAAGAGCCGGACATTCCCCATCATCACAGTCAGACCACAACCAGTTGTCGTGTCTCTCAGTCAGCCAAGGAGCGTCACCTCATACTTCACTTCTCCGCCTTGAGGCTTGCCAGCTGTGTTGAGTTTACAAGAACTACAGTGAGAAGGTGACAGCTGAATTTAACACCCGAAGAGCAAGACAGGTGAAACCTAGACAGACAGAGAGAGAGAGAGAGAGAGAGAGAGAGAGACTGTAAACACTACAGGAAACACCTGCTTTTCTCCCACATTTTGACCTTCTTCTGTTTCAATTCTCCTTGTTTCACTTGTAAACAATTACGCTTTTTGGAAGGACGCACATAAATGGGAGTTTCTACAACTCTTATATCTTTAAAACTGACCTTAACAATAAGTCCAGTAGAACATGAGCGCAAAATTACTTTGCAACTTTAAAATATAAAAAAGTACTATCATGTAATTTAGTCAAATTATGCGAAAGCTATAACTAGACTGTGTGCAATTAGGATACATAAAAAGCTAGCTATGAACTTTGCATTGGTATGATTAAGTTGTCAGCCTTTTTATCCACTTGTAGACATTGTTAGTTTAAAGTTATTAAACAAATGAGTTTGAAATGTATGTTTAGGATTATGTTTAGTCTCTAAGCCCAAATAGCCCATAAACATACAATATCCAAATGTAGCATGAACTAACTTGAGTATAATAGTCATAACTGTTATGATGTCAGGCAGCCATTTTAGTTGGAGAAACCAAACTGTTGCTCTCCAAGGCTTTATGGCTGCTCCTATGTCTGTAATTTAGAAGTAAACTGGCATTTGTGTGATTTAATGGAGCATTGTTTGTGTTTTTATAGAAGTATTTATCGCAGCTGGCGGAGGAAAGTCTCCTGAACTTCCGCATGGAGTCGCCAAACACTGAATGAAGCTCACGTGGGACAACCAGGACTGCACCACTGCTGGGACATGCTAAAAAACAAGGACAAAGAGGATGGGATACAATTCTTGAAATGTTTTCAAGAATTAAAAAAATATGAATTTAAATATATTTTAAGGAAGTAGTTCACTGAAATATTTCAGTTCTAAACACATAAATTTTTGGTATGCGAAATACTTTCTTTTTCTCTCAGAATGTTATACATTGGAATTGAAGCGTTTTGTGGTTAAAAAAATTAAAAAAGCCACATAAAAGTATTAAAAAGTAGTCCATGCAACATGTGCAATAAATATTTTTGTTGTATCATTGAATCATTGTTTTATGATTCAGGTTAAATGAGGGAAAGAATCTGGGTTATGGTCACAAACTAAACGTATACATTTGTTTCTTAACTGAAATAAAACATAAAAAGAACCTTAAACTTATTTTAATTAGTTGAATTGCTAAGGCAACATTTCCTATTTTCATTTAGTTGAACTTTAATTAATAAAATAAGTAAATAAAAATGAACAAAAATTAATTAATTAAAAAAAAACATTAAAATTAATTAAAGAACAAAAACAAAGAACAAATACGTAGTGTAAAAATACTAAAAAACAGAGTATAATAAACAAATATGACACTAGAAAAATTAATACAACATGGCCATAATTTACTCAAAATTTAAGGGGAATAATCACAAGTCTAATTCTAATACAGATCTAATACTTTTATTTTATGGAAAAGAGCAGCAGGAACATTCTACAAAATGTTTTCATTTGTGTTCCACTGGGATGGGGGGTTGACTATACAGGATTGAAACATAAGGGAGAGTAAATGTTGACAATTTTCAGTTTTTTTCTGTGAACTCAAATTGCCCTGTTCTGAATTTTAGGACATAATGCAGTGTGTGTGTGTCCTTGTAGTCCAGCATGGAAATTTTATGACACTGTGAAATACATGTATGAGAATGTGAAATGCACTGGTAAGTGTAGTGTTTACATAACCTGCATCTGCCTCAACCATACTCTAAAGCTTGCATATATGTTGAATTTTCTCTGTGATGGACAAATATAAACTTCACTTCACACAGAAGTGCCTAATTTTACTTATTTTTAAATTTAAAGAGTTGTAAAATTATCCTCAGGTTAATACTTGTGAATATTATGTTGATGCTCTTTAAATTATTAATTTCTGTCATTCATCAGGTCTTCAATCTCTTTCATGCTCAAAGTATTTAGTTTTAGAAGTGCCTTCTAATGTATTAAAACCCCCAAATGCTAAAAAGTCAGTTGAATACAATGGAAAGTTGCTTCTGTATAATGTCTGCCATACTATTGTGCTTTTTATTTTTCATCATTGCTGTACACAAATCTCAGACTTTAGGGATACTTGAACTGGACCATGTTTATTTATCTAATATCAAATTTATATCAAGCTGAGTGAGTGTTGTAATGCTAGTATATTATTGGAATGGTTCTGAATTGGATTTTTTTTTCTCCTACTGTTTTGTATACTGTTAATAATAGCACTCAATTTTATGGAAGAAAATATGTATAAATATTTTGGGTTGCACTGATGCAAATATTAAATAAACATTTTGGAAAATAATGTTGCCTGCTTGTCCTGGCCTGTGCGTTACCGAAATAACTTTTTAAACCATCATCTTACTGAAAACTGGGTCAGATGAATAACATGACAAGAGAGGGACTTCATCCTCGCCCATGCGCAATCTGTTACATAATGACATCACTTCTGTTCCAGCGTCCATCGCAGAGCGGCGGAAAGTCACGATCCTCACCGAAGATCTCATAGAAAATACGAGAAAGATCGGCTCCATCTGAACTCAATTTTCATTGGTCGCATTATCATCCGCCTCTATTATTCTAACCAATCACAGAGCGCGCAGGACAGCATTGACGCTGTCGAGTTGCTGGGCAGAGAACACAAAATCAACATCTACGGAGAGTACGCTCGATTGGACTACGCGATAAAGCAGGTAGGATTTATCGACTGAACATTGTTTTGAAGCAGCCTATTTTCTGATATTTAAGACTTTTGAAGGCTGTTTTTTAGACGCAATGTCATATAAAGACCAAAACGGCGTTGGTTCGCTGCTAGTCCATAGGCTTTGTTTATGTTTATGTTTGGCTCGCGCACTTGTGCGTGCAAATAACGTCATACATTGAATGCGTGCTCTACATCAAATATTAAACTCGTTAATAGCAACATTAACATTTAACATTAACACTCAGTTTTTCTTAGCCTAACACATTTTATTTTGCAGACTGTAGGTCTGTATGGTAATGTGATCCATTCATTGTATCAGGCTTGTGTTGGAGCCAAATGGAAGCTGCTTATTGGAGCAGATGCTTGTTCTCATTTATCCATTCATTCATTTTTGCTTCAAAAATAAATATTAACGTCAATATTTCTGCATCCTAGTTACGAAGGCACATTTCATACGCTGTAAAACTTCATTTCCTAACCATGGCAACTGACTGTGAGGCATGGCTCAATGCAAACCCTGTTGGTAAGTTCAAGTTTGTTTTGTAACGCGATATTTAGTGATTTGTATTTGACACTAAATGTTTTTAGGTCAGTAGTGTGTGCCCTCATATTTGGTATAAGATATGAAAAGTGCCAAGGTCAAGACTATTACAGAAAAAAATTAGATAAAGGGCTCAAACTTTGTCTCCTAGTGCTCATGCTGTTTTTTAAATGCATATTTTAGTCTCAAACTACGAGTTTGATATATGTATTTGCATGTAAATAATCCAAACATTCTCGTCATCTTCAGAAGCTGGAGATCTCAGCGATTCTTTCCCCTCTGGGGATGAGGACAACACCTTCACTAGAAACGTCAATAATGAGACAAATGGAAACTGGATAGCGGCCCCCACCGGCAGCATCCAAGAGGCAAGACTCAAGGCCAAGGTGAAGAGACGTCTGAGGAAGACCTCCTCCAGGGACTCGGGCCGGGGTGACTCTTTGAGCGATAATGGTGAATCGGTCCGGTCTGTGGTTCCACCCACCAGCCCTAAGGGTAAACTGCTAAATAGGAGGTCAAGGATGGGCAAGGGACGAGGCCTGCCGAAGAAAGGTATCAGTGCTGCTTAATTCCTTTACCTAGAACTATTGGGGCTTTCGCACCAGAGGAACTTTTTCATAATTCCTAGAAATACTGGTGGAAGTTCCCATTTTTACACTAGGAAATAGGAGTGTATTTAGTTTTGAGGAACTAAATTAGCTCCTGCTTTAGAGTAGGGTCTAAAACAAATCTATAAGAATTACCAGATGCTAATGTATGTTGATTGGCCAAACGCATACAAAACGTCAGCTACCCAGCATTCTTAATAAGCCAAGTAAAAATATTTCCTCAACGAACATTAGAAAACAGTGATAATGTCTACATGTTGTCTGCAGCATCAAATTCTTTTCTCAGCATTTGATATGTACACTGCAAGCTTTCATAACAAATATTGTCTCTTAGCCTAATTTTTTTGCTAGGTCTAAAAGTAATTTCATCTGTATTGTTCTTCAGGGTCACTATTGTTATAGTGTTATATGTAATTCCAAGTACATTGTTCTTCTATATCATATCGTTATACTTTGTGGTTTGGAGTTATTTATTCTTAGAGATTTAGAATGATTATTAAAACTTAAGCAATCTTTAGGTTTACTGCGGTTGGCATTAACAGCACTTTAGTCTGATCTTTTCTGTTTGGAATTTTGTTATTTTAATTCAGTTGAACTTGGAATGCACACGAATGTCAATAAATTGTAATTTAGAGTTCTGAAATTCTAAAAGTTCCGGAAGTCCAGTGCATGTGGAATTCATTAAGATGAGTACAGAGCACATGAAGTGTTGATTTGGTCCTGTTCCAGCATCTGCCATTTAATTTTAGCCAATTAGATGGTTAACAAACATTCGAGCAATTCCTCAAACAAGCAGACTGACGCACTTCATAACCAAACTCCACCCACATTCACACATACACTCATAACAGACTCCTGCTCCTATTCATTCAGTTGTTGTTTTGCCCAGTGTCGGTCTGTTGTTTAGGGTTCACTGCCACTGAGTGCAACAGACCTGAATTGATTTGGAAAAGTCTGGCTTGCAGAAACGCCCTATATGCGTCTGCGTCAAGTACACTATATCCATGTGGACTAAGCTTTCAAAAAAACATTTTGATTCTACTCTCTTTGTCTATTGGTGATCGTTTAATCACCTCAATGAGATTTGAAGCGTTTTGGTTGTGACCTTTTTACCTCCCCCATCAACTGCAAGATGACTTCATGGCACACTTCTGTTTTTTATTCCCTCATCGATGGCATATTCGGCCCTGTTTATGTTATGTAATTGCTGGTTTAGTCAGCCTAAAGGGCAGGGCTGGAGTTCCTGTTAGCTTTTTTCGTCTAGAAGCCTTAAGATGTGTTGTTGGGCATTTAATTTGAGGATTACAAATTGCTAATTTCAAATACATACTTATTTGATGTCTTGTGCCAGTTAGATTCAGTTTCTGTTTCTTGTTTTGTATCAGTTTGGCACTTGTGGTCAGAGCTCAGCACATTTCGAGAGGTGATGTCAGCAGCTGTGAATTAAAGGGGCCCTTTTCTGTTTAAGGGACCGTATCAAAGAGGATGACCCTGTGCAGTTAACGTTGACAGGAACATGTTACTTTTTTCATTGGCTACTACAGAGGGCACTGAAAGACTCTTTCTCCTCTTGACATGTAATTTTTAAAGTTATTCCAATACATTTTATTTGTCTTTTGTATCCATAGGTGGAGCAGGAGGTAAAGGTGTATGGGGATCACCTGGGGAGGTTTATGATGTAGATGAACTTGATGTTAAAGACCCCAACTACGATGCGGAGCAGGTAAGAGCCACACAGTATGCTTTCTAATGTTTTTTTTAAAGGAATGGTTCACCATAAAATGAAAACGTCCTGAAAATGTATTCACCATCAGACCATGTAAGATGTAGATGAGTTATGTAGTGTAATGTAGAATTTCATCACTTGCTCACCAGTGGATCCCGAACGGGAGCGGTCAGAATGAGAATCCAAACAGCTGATAAAAACATCACAATAATCCACAGCACTCAAGTCCCTCAGTTAATGTCTTGTGAAGTGAAAAGCTGCGCATTTGTAAGAAACAAATCCATCATTAAAGCATTTTAAATTTAAAACGTAACTTCTGGCCAAACTATAGGTCCATCATCCATATTAATGCTTCTTCCAGTGGAGAAAGTCCTGACCTCTTGCTGTCCTTTCACATTTAAATCCACCCACGTATTTGTTTAGAAATGTTTTAGACTTGTTTTTCGTTTGATTTTGCAGATGACTTGTGGATTATTGTGATTTTTTTTTATCAGCTGTTCGGACTCTCATTCTGATGCTATCCATTCACTGCAGAGGATACATTGCTGAGCAAGTGATGTAATGCTATAGTTTCATGCATTTGCATACACATTTCATGTCCATTTTAACTATGAAACTGGGACACAATCCATCGAACGCTGTGTTTCTATAGGAGAATTGCGTATATGAGACGGTCGTCCTCCCTCTGGATGAAGAGACGTTTGAGAAGACGCTCACTCCTATCGTTCAGGAGTACTTCGAGCATGGGGATGTTAATGAAGTGGCGGTGAGATTTATAACCGTGTTGTTGAATGAGGAGACGGCTTTTGCTCTTTAATATTTAATCAGTGCTGTGCAGTCCTGTGCACTTATGAGTAAACAAAGCCTAGGAACACTGTTTATCATTCAAATCCGAATGTCTCACTCCTTAAGGAATTGCTTGCTGAGCTGAACCTGGGAAGCATGCGTGGCGACGTGCCCATGCTAGCCATATCGCTAGCACTGGAGGCCAAAGCCAGCCACAGGGAGCTGACGTCACGAATGCTCAGCGAGCTTTGCGGACGAGTGCTCACAGCCGGAGACGTGGAGGCCTCCTTCCACAAACTGCTTAAAGAGCTGCCAGATCTGGTGCTGGACACACCTGGGGCTCCGCAGGTAACATGCTACAGCTTCTGGAGTATATCTTTACCAGTCAAAGATTTTTGAAAGATTTTTCCTTATAAATTTATAATAATTATATAAAGTACTTCCTATTTTAGTTTGTTAGTTTTTATCATTTTAATGCTTTAATAATATTAGTATTATAGAATTATACATTACAATATAATACAATATTATACTTGAAGTTATTAAGTTCTATAATATCACACAATGTTTGTTATTATTTTTGAAAATTCAATCAGACAGTGGACCAGGTTGAACACAAATATATTACAGTTATTAATTATTAATGAGATTTATATAATTATGAGTAATGTATGTAAGGTAGATAGATCTTAATATATAATCATATATATAAACATAATTTATAGGGGTGTGACGAGATGTCGGGGCACAAGAATCTGCCAATATCCTCGCGATAGTGGTATGATGCAGCGCAACAAATGTACGTGGACACTTTAAAAAAAATATATATTTTATTTTTTTTTCTCCAATATATTTTGTCGTTGAGGATTTATTTTAAAAAGTGTAAAAATCTTGTCTTGTGGGATAAGTGTCTCGTCCCACCCCTAATAATTTAATATAATATATAGACAAGTTTTTATATCAGATATTTTATTAAAAATGTTTGATTAACATTTTTCTTTATAGCCCTTTTTTGTCTTTCTTTTAATTAATTGAAGAAATGTTAAAAAAACACTATTTTATATTTCGACAATACAAATCAAGTTATTCATGATTATTTGTATTACAGTTTATCATGATTAAATCAAATTAATATGTTAATTTCCAATTTATTATAATATATACATTTTTGTATATGTGTATATACTGTTGTATTAATATATTGGTAATTAATAAACTATATATTACAATATTAATATACTTATCATATTTATTTTATAGGAATAAAGTTTAACGTGAATTAAGTTATTTGTATGACATTTAATCATGAGCCGCTCTAGCTGAGGAGTAGGTTTCTGCAGCGTAACATTTTGCAGAGTTGAATTTATAATCTGTGGTGCATCTATCTGAGCTGCATGTTTACTTTGCTAAAAGCGTGTTTGGTAAGCTGCGGTTAACAATGAAAACTCTGTGGTCTTAGTGCGTCTAGTGCAGATGAGCCGGTCAGAAGAGACTTTCAGCTGTTTCCTTTGGCTTTGTCGAAACACCAGAGCTTGTTCTTTTGTCTGGCGGTGTGCAGACTGCTGGCTCAGCACTGTACAAACGCCTCTCCTGTCAGCCTTCATCCAAACACCGGAGCCAGTGTCCCTTTCCTGGCCTTTAAAACCAATACAGTCCCAATACAAAGGGTAGATGTGCCAAACTGGCACATGAACCAATATTGACCTTGGACTGCGTTAGTCTTAGCTGATGTGTGTTGCTGTATTAACTGACTGTGTGTTTCCTCCACTGTTTACAGCACCACACACACATCCAGTGGCATTTAAAACTATTTTACTTTTATGTGAAATTCTGCCACGTTCAATGATTCAGTTCCTCTTTTTTTGTATCACATGAGTGGGTTTTGTGCGTGTAAAAAAAAATATGGAAATGCTTTCAGTGGAAAGCTCTTCGAATGAGTGACCTTTAAGTGCAAATGTGAAATATTTCTTTCTTTTTTTCCATTTTGTATTTAGTTTTGAAAACTTTAGTTTGATTTGGATGACTTTTACTATTAATGATTTCAGTTCCTTTTTTGGACCCTGTGGGGAAAACCCCCACAAATGCTAATTTAAAAGTAATTGTTATATTTACAGTTGTCCATACAAGGGTTTTATATATATATATATATATATATATATATATATATTTAAAATTATTACATATATATATTATGTAATATACTAATTTTAGTATGTTAGTATATACTGTTGTATTAATATTAGTAATTAATGAAAAAATACAATATATTACAATGTATATTTCTCTACATTTTATCTATCTAGCTAGCTGCTGGTCATATAATTAGGGCATCTTCAAAAAGATGATTTATTTCACTAATTCCATTCAAGAAGTGAAACTTGAAAAATATCAGTCTGTGTGTAATAAATGTATACATTATGCAAGTGTTTATTTCTTTTAATTTTGATGATTATAACTGACGAGGTAACGAAAACCCCAAATTCAGCATTTCAGAAAATTATAATATTTAAGACCAATACAAAGAAAGGATTTTTAGAAATCCTGTCCAGCTGAAATGTATGAACATATACAGCACTCAATACTTAGTTGAGGCTCCTTTTGCCTGAATTACTGCAAAATAATTGTGTGTGTGTGTGTGTGTGTGTACGGTGGGTACAGAAAGTATTTACACCCCTTTAAATTTTTCACGCTTTGTTTTATTGCTGCTCTTTGCTAAAATCATTTAAATACTTTTGTTTTTTTTCCTCATTAATGTAAACGCAGCACCCCATATTGACAGAAAACCCCAGAATTGTTGAGATTGTTGCAAATTTGATGAGACAAAGAAATAACTTTTTGGCTTTAATTCTAAGCGGCATGTGTGGAGAAAACCAGGCACTGCTCATCACCTGTCCAATACAGTCCCAACAGTGAAGCATGGTG
>JAUCMU010000047.1:10639789-10653188 GCA_032275025.1 Enteromius treurensis | reverse complement strand
TATGTACATGTACTGAACTGTTATTATTCAACCATGCCAAAGTAAACTCAGTTTTTCATTCTATGGCACCTTTAATACTTTTAATTTCTTCAAAATAAAACTACTTTAAGAATAATTATTCTTATTTCAGATCTTTTTAATTTAGGCCTAATATTTATATAATATTAATATATTAGTATTAATATTTATTACTTATTAATAACACTGGCCTAAATTCACTTGTAGCATTTAAAAGTATTAATTGCATTTATTATTTTTTATCTTTTAATTTAGACAAAATTGTACGTAATTATGGTTTCATTGTTTAATGGGTTATTAACCATAACATAAAAATAATTGACTTATCAATATCTCATCAGTTTCCTGCTTGCCATATATGGGCTGCTATGGAATCCCTCAAAATGATTGACAGGCTCAATAAGTCTTCTGAGAACAAATCTGACTATACCTCATTTATACACGAGTATCAGTGCACAAAATGTCTTGCATCATTATGTGTATGAAAGTGCAGTGATTCTGACGGTTTGTGTTATAGGTGAGCTCTGTAATTTGATTACGCTGGATGTAGCCCACAACCAGCTGGAGCACCTTCCTAAAGAGATTGGCAATTGCACTCAGATCACCAACCTTGACCTGCAGCACAACGAACTTCTTGACCTACCCGAGACTATAGGTGTGGAAAAATTATTGTTGGAAGCAATTTTTTTTACTTTAGAAAGTATGCTTAGAAGCCCATGTAAATTAAGTTTATTTGAATCATAATTAAGTTAATTTACTGTTTCAGGTAACTTGTCAAGTATAAACCGCCTGGGTCTGCGGTACAACCGCCTATCAGCGATCCCTCGATCTTTATCGAAGTGCCGAGAGCTGGAAGAGCTCAACCTCGAAAACAACAACATCTCAGTGCTACCAGAGGTGAGCCTTGGTTCGGCTCATAACTGCTTTTAATAATTAGAAGTTTCATATAATTTATCCTTTTTCCCTTTTATAAAATGTTTAATTGGTCCATGTCTGTTTCTCCTCAGGGTCTTCTCTCCAGTCTGGTGAATCTGACCAGTCTGACTCTGGCACGAAACTGTTTCCAGTCTTACCCAGCAGGCGGCCCGTCCCAGTTCTCCACCATTTACTCACTCAACATGGAGCACAACCGTATCAACAAGATCCCTTTCGGCATCTTTTCCCGAGCCAAAGTGCTCAGCAAGCTCAATATGAAGGTGAGAGCATGATAGCTGAGGATATAACAAACTTGTGCTGAAGGAGACACATAACTAGAGAAGAGAATATAACAGAGGGTTGACCCGGATCAATAAGTTGCAACCAAGCATGGGTTTAGTGGTTAGTTTACATGGCCAAGCAAAATAATTGTAAACCATCCCATCCTTTTTTGACACTATGTTTCTAGGACAACCAGTTAACGTCTCTTCCGCTGGATTTTGGGACGTGGACCAGTATGGTAGAGCTGAACCTTGCAACAAACCAGCTTACCAAGATTCCAGAGGATATCTGTGGACTTGTGTCTTTAGAGGTGACATGCTCTTCTGTATTCTACCATCACTCCATTTCATGATAGCAACCCTATTTTTGTCATGTGTTTGGGTCTATTTTTTGACTCATCGTTTTTTATTTGGTTCTTGCAGGTCCTCATATTATCCAACAATCTTTTGAAGAAGTTGCCTCACGGGATAGGAAACTTACGGAAACTGCGAGAGCTTGACCTGGAGGAGAACAAACTGGAGTCCCTCCCGAATGAGATTGCATACCTTAAGGATCTGCAGGTAGGACTAGGTTAACTAAAGGCGACAAAAAAAATGTTCTGCAAAGTACATGTTCCTGGAACAACATTCCATTCAACCAATCAGAATTGAGGGATAACTTTTCAGGTTTTAGGCTTACGATCAAAAAAAATAAAAAAAACCACTCCAAATTGAAAATTGTCATTGATTACTTACCCCTATGTTGTCTTTCATACTTCTCTGGACCTTGACATTGTAATTTCCTTGACAGCTTCCTGTTTTTTATATAAAATATCTATTGTGTTTTGAAAGAGGGTGGACGAAGCTTTTACGGGTTTGGAACAAGTGTGCCGCACGAGTCTTGAAAAGTGAAGCCATTGTGCCTCGATCGCCCCCAAGTGGCTGCATTATATTTGGAACAACATATGGGTGATAGGGATTGGGTTAAGTCTGTATTTTTATACTGTAATGTTAATCCAGGATCATCAAAAGGTGTTGATTCATGAACATGTCTGTCTTGGCAAAATTATGGCGACCAGTAGTCTGCAGAGCCACTAAAAGGGACATGTGGATGGGGGAAAAAAAATTGAAATATTGTTCTTCCTCCCACCTTGTATTATTTCGATCACAGAAATTTTGTAAGCAAACACAAACTTTCTTGGGGGAACATAAACATTTATGAGCAAGCTCAAAATTTCTTGGGAACATGCAGAAGTTTTAAAAGTGAATGCAAAATTTCTTGGGGGAATATAAAAGTTTTAGGAGCAAACTCAGATGCAGAGTTTCTTGGGACAGTTTTGCAATAGAACGCAAAAGGTTTAAGAGCGAACACAGTCTCTTAAGGTAGCACAAATGTTTCATTTCAGCAAATGCAAACTTTTAAGGTTTATGTTATTTTGCCTTTATGAAGATAAATGGGAGAGAGTGGGGTGGGATCGGGAAAGGTCCTCAAGCCAGGATTCAAACTTGGGTTGCCCGCAACTTGACGGTGTATGTCTAATTGGTGCTGACAAATGCAGCATTTTTAGGGGAACGTAAAAACGAATGCAACGTTTGAGGAAGGCACAAAGTAAACACAATGTTTCTTGGGGGAGCGGTAATGTTCTCTGCGAGAGCACTTAAGTTTTGTGAGGGAGAGCAAACTTTTTTTAGAGGAAAACAAATATTTTGCAAGAGAATGTAAGAGTTTCATGACGGAATGCTTATTAATTCAGTTATTCTCTACCAAAACTATTGTTCGGGAATATGATAGCATTAAAATATAATTTTCTCTATTTCAAAACAAATTTGTTTATAATAGGATTATTTTGCTTGTTTTTCTAGGATCTATGGGGGCAACTAAATGGATGCCAAACTCATTTGTCTAATTTATTTGCAGAAACTCGTGTTGACCAATAATCAGCTGACCACTTTGCCGCGAGGAATCGGTCACCTGACCAACCTGACGTATCTGGGCTTGGGAGAGAACCTGCTGCAGCACCTACCAGAGGAGATCGGTACGATCCTCACTCCTGCCCTCAAACACACACCTATCCACATGCAGCTGGCTTACAGCCTTTCTCTGTCCAACTCACAGGTACACTGGAGAACCTGGAGGACCTGTACCTGAACGACAACCCTAACCTGCACAGCCTGCCATTCGAGCTGGCGCTCTGCAGTAAGCTGTCCATCATGAGCATAGAGAACTGCCCCCTCAGCCACCTTCCGCCGCAGATTGTCGCCGGAGGCCCTTCCTTCATCATCCAGTTCCTCAAGATGCAGGGTCCCTACCGTGCCATGGTCTGAGACCACTCACACACTGTACAAAGAGGAAAAACCCAAATGCCACACGACGCTACCTTCGTCGTCATTATATCTCAGACAAGAAACTGCTTAACTGGGTTCCAATCGACGGAGTAATCACATCCAGTTAGGTCTCCTTTACCCCCGTAGTAAACAATGTCTAGACTTCAGTTGCCAAAATTAATGTACATTAGTGATTCTGAAGAGGCGCTCTTAAAATGTTTGAATTGTTTTGCCAATTTATTAAAAAAGTCATTATAGGGGTTTTGATGCCAGAAAACAGTTGTATGCAAAAACAAAACATTTTTACAAGTTCATTTTTGCTGCTGCTGCCGCCATACTGTTATGAGTTATTTAGAGTTATTTGATTTTTTTATTTTTAGCCAGAATTTGTATTTCTTTTTTCCCCTTATCATCCCACAACCAAAAGATTTTTATTGTACAGAGGACCTGTTTGGAAGCAGTGAACAAATTCTTTTTTTATTATTATTACTATTCTAATTATTAATTGTTATTCTAGAATTGTGCCTATCCAGTGCAGTTGGGTGATTTGTGTCTGAACATTATTATCCAAGATGTTTTTAATACAGAAAGGCTAAATTTACAAAAGTCTAATTTATTTCCTTTTATTAAAATATTCATTCCTCTTCTCTATTGGGACGTGTTGCTGCGCTTGACATTTTAAAACGAATCCGCAATCTTTTTTGTTTAGTTTTTTTCTGAGAAATATTAGTGAAGGAACAAATGAATCAGAAATAATTTTTTAATAGCAACCGCGTCATTGGTTTAAAGAGCTAGGGTGTCTGGTTTCGGGGGTCTCTCTTCTGGACGTGGGGTTTGTGATTGTTTACTTGTTTGTCATATCCACAGTGTTGCGCTCTGCTTGTGTCCTATTGGTGAGAGTCACACCTACATATCAGGTGCTGAACAGTGCTAGCAGTTAATGGCCCACATTTACTGTGAGGAATGCCAAACACCCATTCGACATCACTTCCGTCTCTTTTTTTTTTACTGTGCGTTTCAAGGATTTGCTGGTTTTAAACCCCATGGTTTCTGATCTTAAATTAACAGAATATTAAACAATGGTTGCAGTTTTTTTGCACCGTTTGTCCCACACACCGCCCCTCTTATGCTGCTGCTTTTAATGCACTTTGTATTGAAATTTGGCATCCTCCTCAAGTAAAAGGGCCGCGATATTTAATGTTACCGATTAAACGTATGGAAGGGGGCATTTAATCTTATTATTATTATTCTGAAGTATTTCAACTTTTTTTAAATTCTTTATCATGTATATTTTTTAACAGTGAATGAAAAATTTGCCTCAGCAAATTCAAACCTTAACATTCTATTAAGAACCTTTTTTTCAAGGCTTTGACGCTAACTTCTCTTTATTAAATGTTTTGATTTAAACTTCTGTCTGACTAGTTTGTTTCTACATGTAAAAAAATTCATATCGGTTTGAAATGGTGCAGATCAAGTATTGAAATTAACCCCCCCCTCGTTATACGAATTGCAAACTTTTTTTTATTTCACCTTTTTAAGAATTGAGCCGTTTCGCGCATGATGGAATTTCTTTTGATTTAGTATTATATATCGGGTGACTGTAAATTCCCACCTCCACTTTAGTTTATGAAGCCAAATGTATTTTGTTTGTGCTGTCCACGCGGTTTCCTTTTTTTTTTTTTTTCCTTTCTTCTTGCTTTGATTCGTAAGGACATTGTGTACATCGGCAGCAGAGTAAAGACTTTGGAGAGGCACTTCGCATTCGTGGGGCCATGAAAAGGACACAAATCGCTGCTTTTTTTTAATCAACCAGCAGAACCTGTTGCTGCTTATGGACCTCTTAGAAACGTAATGCTGTACAAGAACCGGCCCACGTGAGACGTTACGGACTGGTTTCTCAGGCCGGTTCTACCAGCACAGACGTTCTGCTACAGATGAAATCCCTCTGGACCTGCTCGGTGCATATGTTGCGCCTGATGCAGACGCTGAATAAAAACAAAAAAATGACAAAAATACAAACATTGTAAAAAGGGCTTTCTCTGTTCATGCTTAACTATACACCAGAGGCATTGCATTCCTGGTTTTGTATAAAAGCTTAGAACTGTACATTTGAGTTTTCTTTTGTGTGTGTGTGTGTGTGTGAGGGAATAGTTAGATGTTAACAAAATGGAATTATTATGTGACAATAAATGCCTTTGAGTACTTCAAGTGAGACGTGCATTAGGGACGCGGCTTTGTGACGCGTCCCATTTAAGTTAATTTTGTTTTTTATTTTATTGTTTTTAGCATTTATGTGCCATTTATGCAGGGGAGTGGGGCTGGTTTTTACGTAGGATAACAGTATGATCGGTTTTGGATGAGAAAGCATCACAAATCAGGAATGTAGTCACAAAAAGACAATAAAACATACAAATAGTACTTTCAATGGTGAGTACTGACAGCGCGGTTATAATCAGCTGGGATGGCAATTTTGATCTTATATTGTTCTGGTGAATCCTTATCATTGGAGCTTAAGGGTATGGTTTATTTTTTATATTGTCTGTGCATTAGGTCATAGAAATTGTATAAATGAAGTTCATTTTTCGTGTTTTATTTTTATTATTTTTTTAAACATAGGAATGTTGTTTCCTGCTTTTTTTTTTTCTTGCCTTGCTATGTATAGGAAACAAGCATGTTAATTTTCTTTCTTAAATTTCTTTTTCAAGATTCAAAGTTGTCTGTTTGGGGGGACAGGGATGTAAAAAAGTACACAAGATAAAAATGTTGCTCTTTTGTAATTGCAAAATTGTTTTTTTGTTTTGACACTTTATAGGGTTATCAATTGTTGTGCGGGTGTGTCTAACATAGACAAACAGCCTTAAAGGTGACTCTTGATTTCTTTCTGACTCAGCCCAAACAAGTAACAGGACCCTCTTCCATCAGATCAAGTCTTTGCTTTGATAAGCATTCTTCAAATAAATGTTCATTTGACTGCCTTTACGAATGTCAAATGTGCTCCTCTCTCATCCATCATGCATTTTCAAATGATCAGGCCAGAGTAAAAATCGATCTGATTAATCTATTATCAATCTATATCATTTATTACAATTTGTATAACCACAGTTTTACCACAAATATCATACTTGTACTGGTTAGAGTAGCAAAGCCATTTACCGTGGTTTAACTATTGTAGTAAGTAACCATGTTTTTTTTTTTTTGTTATGCAGGAAAAAAATCTGCAGGAAAAAAAGTGGTTTTCGAGAGTATACGTGCTCATAACTTATGTAGTAAAGATAGCGTTAGCTTACATTTCCGGTAGATGTCGCCGCTTCATCGCTCCTCGCTTCTCACACTGACTGAGTCCTCTGCATTGTTTACCTCTTTCTCATTCATCACTTAGACTGCTACTTGAAAAACTGTTTTGCAGTAATGTTTTCAGATATTATTAGGGTTCCCACGGTCACGGAGAGCCGGAAAATGTGAGGGAATTGCAAAAAGGTTTATTTGAGCCCTGGCGACGTCATGGAAATAAGCTCGGTGAGGGCTAAACTTTTTAGTCGGTTAGTCAGCTCTAAAACGTAAATTGACTAGATATTGCTAAAATTTGTTTTAAATTAATCTCAGAGAACATGAAATGGCCTTCATTTATAACGGTTTAATGAACTACTGGTTATATAAATAAGTAGTGGTAGTATGCTGTTTCTGAATTCGACGATCAGCGATAAACAATCACTTTATGTTCAGGTAAACACTTAAACAAGTAGTTAATTCGATTTAAACCAGTCAGGCACGTATAAAAAGTGTTTTAAGGCCCAGGTGAAAGGCCCCCAGGTGAATAGCCTAGGCCCTAGGATAAAAAAAAAGACCTATTAAAATATGTATCACCAAACTTACAAAGTTGATATAAATGTTGTATAAGACCAGGGGCCTCATTTATAAAACTTTCTTACGCACTGATTTGATCTTACAGTGTTCGTACGATCAAATCCACGTCAAAGTACAGATTTATAAAAACCGTCTTTGACGTGGAAAAGTACTTATCTCCACGTCAGATTCCAGCTTGGCGTACGACCGTTTCCTTGTGGTAATGCCTGGTATTGCAGATAGTTCAACACACGGGCAAGGAATTTCTTGCGCTCCTTTTTACTTGCCATTGTCACAGAGTTTTTGCTTTAGGAATGAGCTCATTTTATATGTTAATTAATTAAGCTGGGGCGTTTCGACGGCGGAACATTCAGCTGCACACAACTCCACGATCATTTGTGATTTATAACCGAATGACTGGCGTACGGATGGATTTCGTGCATATGTTCGTTTTCTCTGAATCGCTCTTAAGGTTAAATCAGAAAAGTTCTTAGATAAAATCAAGGATGCTTTCTACGCAAGTCTTTATAAATGAGGCCCCTGATCAGTCAATTGTTGAGAACGATTCGGAAAACGAAAAAACTGATGGACTAAAAAACTCAATGATTGATTTAGCGATTAGTTTGAATGTTATGAAGAACATCTAGGCCGGATTTTAAGATTAACCTTTCGTCCAAGTCAATTTTAGTCCGTTTCTCACACAAAGATATCAAATGGCTTCATTCAAAATATGAATATAGTGCACAACTCATGTATTTTTGTCATTTTGAAGCTTGACAGTCCCATTATTCTAACTTTTACATTCCATAGAAGAAAGCAAGTCATACATGAAGGTGAGTAAACGATGACAGAATTTCCATTTATGAGTGACTGAACCTCTAAGGAAGACTCTTTGGGGAATGTGTTTTTGCTGTGTGTGGGTTTCTCTGGAGCGTACAAATGGAATGAAAAGGAAAGGAGAGAGGATAATAAAAAAAAAGAAAAGAAAAAGGTGATCGGTTTGATTTCATGGTCTCAAGGAAGAGCAGGGGGGAATTGAGAAAAGGTGATGCAGAGCAAGCGAGATAGCTCTGCCTCTCCAATGACTGGTTGTTCTTGTGTAAATGGTCTACCTATCTTGGTCAGGTTTTGGGAGCGGAACATGCTCCCTCCCACGTCTGCCAAGCAGTGCCCGAGGCTGAGAGCAGCCTCCGATTGGAGTACCTCATCTCCACATGGGCTCTTTGATGTACGTGCACAAGGCAGCCCATGTCATTGCGTTTGAAAGCTCTCGTTTTCCGCGACACCGACACACAGGTTGCATTGCTCCTGGCGTTCCAGGTGCTGCCATGTGTTAATCTCAGAGGCCTGGTTCCGCATCAAGCTTCCCTTCTTACGCGAACAGGCTTTGAAGAGCTGTCTGATCAAACCGCTGCTTAACAACCCACATATCACTGGAAGCCTTCGTAACTAGCGCCGCTTCAAATGGGCACAACTTTAACCGCCCCGACTCTGTTATCTGCGGCGGCAGGTGAAGAGCTGGAAGATAGCGCAGACATCCTCGCAAGGACGTTTACAGCAAATCCCGTTAAGCAAAATAAATGTTGGAACGCAGCAAAAAAAGAAAGACTTAAATGAAGAATCATCTCTCCAAGTCCTTTCGGGCTGTATTCGGGTCATAACAAATGCGCCCGGCAACACGAGGAGTCAGACACTAAAGTAATGAAATCACATTTGCTTGCACTGGCAGATTCCCAAATGATTATCCACAGTCTTACCTCATCACACACCGAGGTCTGTATTTCACGGTGATAGATGCACTGCGCGTGAAAGCCTCTGCAGCCTAATGCATCTGGAGATCATCAGAAAATTCCTTGTGTCTGTTAAGATGATATATATCTAAATAACTCCTGTGTTTGAGGTCTTAAAGTTGTTGATGTCTGCAGCCACCTGCGAAAGTATACAGCAGTACTGGACATGTGCTGGAGGTATCAAACTCCGTCTAGTTGGGCCCTGAGGGCAACAAGGCCATCTGAGCAGATCTCGTTCTCTGCTGTGACAGCACCCTACCGCACCAACAGGGAGATTATTTCTGTTGTTGGCCTTAAACAATATCACACAAATAAAATATCCCACTCAGATGTGAAGGAAGCATCATGTCTTGGGAATTCTCTGAAAAAGCTTTGAAAAGTGAAAAACAATATTTAGACTTTCTGGAAACGCTCGAACCCAAGAATGGCTGCAGTCTAGGCAAGCTAAAGTGAAGGGCTGGAGTGATCTTAAGATAACTGCCTCTCGTTTGGGCTATAAATCAGGGAGCTGCATCCAACTTTAAATCTTGCCGTGTCTGATGTAACAAATATAAACCTGCAAAAACTGGAGTAAAATGGATCCGAAAAAATCGGAAGGTTTTATGGTACATTACTTTTGTACAGACCCGAACGTAAAAAAAAACCGCACCAAAAGTAACAGGTTTCGTCATTTTCTAATAAAAGGCCTATATGTTGTGTATCTACTTGAGTTTACAATCTCTATAAATTGAATTATGACCCTTCAGAAGACAGAAATAAGAAGACAGAAATAAACATTAAAATCTACCAGAGAAGTAGATCGAAAAAAAATTAACCCCAATCAATCAAAACTCATATTTTAATTTAATTTATATTTGAATTACAATGTATATGTTAATTTTGTTTAATTGTTATTATATCTGACGTAATATTTACAGCTGATATGGGACCTTTTTATACGGTTTATAAAAATAAGCCTATGTAAGTAGGTTAAAAATGCTCCCTGAGAATCAATGTAAATATCAGTCTATACAAAGATTTGATGACATATCACAAAGACAAACATCTGACATCTTGACCTTTAGAATTCTGCAGAGGTACTTGTTGCACTAAACTACTTAAACTAAATATGTAAGCATTTTTTTTATATTAGTGGTTTTACAGACATCCTAGTTGAGCACTTTAGACCACAAAGGACGTACAAAACCACCCGTCCATCTGAGAGAGCTGTGTGTGATGCACTCGGCAGACATTTTCACTTAAAGCTATACATTTTATCTATTCCTGCATTCTCTATATATTCATGACCTTGTGTCGTTGCTAGCATTGCATGCATTTAATGCTGGCTAATGTACCAACCTGTGCGACTTTTACAGAGTTCTGAGTGGCACCTCCAGCGTAATATTCAACCTTGAATTTCTTGACTATGTCTTCAAACCTGAAGTACAAAAGAGAAAAATGAAAAAAAAAAGATTAAGCAAAGACAAGGAAAAAAAACTACTTTATGCATGCATATCCACAGAATTAAAAACAAGTGAAACTTTTGATGACGCTGAAGCAAGGCTCTTTTATTTTTAAAACGGGCCTTGTCCAGAGTACAATCACAAGATCACCCAGTGGAGATGCATCGAGAACAGGAAACCTCAGACACTGTAAACAGGAAATGGAGGACTTGAAGCCTTGTGCCGCAGGGCAGTAAGCCTTCTGAGAAAGTGTGTGTACTGTACTTCTGCACGCATCTCCCAGCGTGTACAGACGTGCACACAAACACACACAAAAGACCCACACAAAGGCAGCAAACGACCTACCCCATGTCTGGACATTATTACAGAGAAAAGCATCCACCACAAACCTGTCTGTGCAACAGACTTGAACAGCATGCAAATAGTCTGAGTCACTGAAGGACGTGACCTCCCATGGCCTCTGCAGTCCAAACACAAGCATCAAAACCACACACACCCAGAGTTTCTCTCTACACAACACCGATGTCTGAAGCTGATATAGGCTAACAGCTAATGCTCACGTGCATACGTCTGTGCATGTAAACAAAAGATGACTATATGAAGAATATTTATGCAGTATTCAAGAACCATCTGACACTATTACAATGATATTAAACAATATTTTCATGCAGTGAAACCAGGGGCAACTGTCGCTAAGGGAAGTAAGACTGTCAGTATTTTTTCTACTAATTCACCTGGAATTCTTAATTAAAACGTTTAGATTTTTGAATGCATTCCAGTGACAATACCTACAGGAATATGCTGCCACATGCATTAATATATGTGGCCTTCTAAAAAATCTAATTAAGAATAAAATCGGAAAGTATACGTCTTTTACACCGTGGGAACCTTTTCACAACATCCAAACTAAACACCAGAACTGTCTAAGTTCCTAGAACTATGTGGTGTGAAAATCCATTATATTTACTATAACACTTCAGTATAAGGACCAATTCTCAATATTAACTACCTGATAATTAAAACGCCTAATACTAACATAATGGCTGTTTAGTAGTATTAGAAAGCACGTATTCTGCATGACCATAGTCTACATCCCTAATCCTACCAATACATAAACTTAACAACTACATTAATAACTTAATAAGCAGCAAATTAGGATTTTGAGGCTAAATTTGCTTGTTAATGGCTACAATTTGACATTAAAATGAAGTCTGACCATAAATTCTAGTATTTTAGATAGAATTAAATATTGCAATATAGAAAAATGGTTTCATCAATAATAATCAATGAATAAATGGTCACAATAACAATAAAAAAAACTTAAAGACTCATCAAATTTGAGTTCACATCAAATGAAATTTGAATTTGTGTGCATGTTTAACATTTCCTTAAGTGCAGTTGTGTTGTGGGTGGTTGCCAAAACATTGCTGTGTTTGTTGATTGGATGTGGTCGATGCAATCAAAAGTGAATGACTACATGGATAGAGAAGTCCTGCATTCATCCTCAGAAAGTCATTAGTCAGTAATTAGGAATTTTATCTGGCTGGAATCAACATCATTAACAAGGTCTACTTGTTGTTTTCACACATACTAGGCATGATGGGTAACCTTAACTAGGGATGGCACTCAGTGATATAATATGTGCTCCCATGAACTCAGAGCTCAGCGATGACGGCACTGATGTACCGAGCCCACAGACACAAAAGCAGTGCTGCGCAGTGCCTCGTGAAAAGCTTATCATGTTCCATTAGAAGAGAGTGGCCTTCGGGCACTGAATGGGCCACCCCTGGCTCCCAGCACTTCCTCTGGGAGGAGGGTCAGCTCTCCCACGGATCTGTCACTCCTCTTGTGACACTGTCAGAGGGGAAAAGCCCATCAAGCAACACTTCATATCCAGCCAAGGAGCAGGAAGAAGCAGCGGGGGGCCGGCTTCAGCGAGGAGGGATCTCACATAACTACACATTTAAGTACTTCCTTTAGCAACAGGAGCTCTGCACGCTTGGCAACAAAAGGCTCAGGCTGAAGATGGCTGGCATGTTGAGGCTCTTCAAGATGCTGGCCGACAACAAATGCACCGGTTTCTCACTCCAGCTCGTCTTCAGCCTTTTGAAGCTTTTGTAAACAGTGGAGTGACACCTCCTGAGAGCATAATCACGTGCGTCTTCCTCGTGTGTGCCTGTGAGAGATGCCTCTTAAAGGGAACGATCACCTAAAAATGAAAATTCATTCGGTTTTTTACCGTCTTAAAACAGAACGTCCAAGCTGATCTTTTCTTTAGCATTCAAGAGCCGAAGGCATCATACAATTCATCAATATAACTTCAAAAGATTTGTATAGCACACAATAGGTTTGTGTAAATAACAGATCAATATATTGGTTACATTATAGGTCACAGAAAATGTACACCAATATTTTTTTCTTTATTTATTTGGTTGGCTGTTGTATGCCAAGTGAGTAATAAAGTAAATGTCCTTAGAAATGTTTTTTAAATAAACTACTGGATATATTTAAAACGAGATTAAGTTATTTTTTTTCCCTCAATGTACACACAGCACCCTATATTGACAGAAAAAAAAACAGAATTGTTGACTTTTTTTGCAGATTTATTAAAACCTGTGATGCTCATGTTTAACTCAGGTGCTGTCCATTTCTTCTGATCATTCTTGAGATCCTTTGAGTCCAGCTGTGTATGATTATACTGATTGGACTTGATTAGGAAAGCCACACATCTGTCTATATAAGACCTTACAGCTCACAATGCATGTCAGAGCAAATGAGAATCATGAGGTCAAAGGAACTGCCTGAA
>JAUCMU010000047.1:10624040-10639689 GCA_032275025.1 Enteromius treurensis | reverse complement strand
TCCACGATCATTTGTGATTTATAACCGAATGACTGGCGTACGTTCGTTTTCTCTGAATCGCTCTTACGATTAAATCAAAAAAGTTCTTAGATAAAATCAAGGATGCTTTCTACGCAAGTCTTTATAAATGAGGCCCCTGGTTAATGAATTATGAAAAAACCCTTTGTAGAAGGTGCCTTTTGGTTGTTTTCTTTTCATTCGTTTGAAAAAGTAGTTCATGATAGGACAAAAACCGAAAAATCTCAGAATTAACAGATGCGTGGGAAAAAAATTACAGTGTCTCGCCTTAAGTGGTTTCTGGGCATATGGGCTTTTTCACTGTGCCTAAAATACATAGGCTATTCTAAAATTTGTTTGAAATTCACCTCAGAGTACTTGGCTTTCATTTGTAAAGTTATAGTAATGAAAAGCTGGTTTATTAAGTTATTAATTTTTTTTATTTAGGCTTGTGTTAGTATGTTGTTCAATTCGATGATTAGCTTACTATCAACGATAAACAATCACTTACTTTATTCTATCTTGTTAAGGCAAACACTAAAACAAGTTGTTTAATTGGTTAAACCAGTCAGGCAGGTATAAAAAGTGTTTTAAGTGGCTCCTGGACATGATTTTGGCGTTTCCACCCCGCCTCACTTGACAGCTGCTAAGCAACGTCAAATTCGGGGGCTGGCGTTTCGAGAGAGTGGGCGTGGTTCGCGTAATTTAGAGCGCGAGCTTGCGAGCGTCTCGTTTAGATCGCTTCTCTCTCACACGCACGCGCAGCGCGCACACGTGTAATATGATTACGCCTCTATTAGCCCTGCGCGCGCACAGCTGAGTGGAGCGCCGGCGATGAAGCGCGGTCTTCACACGCGCCGCCGAGGAGATGCGAGGAATCAATGGTGCAGTTTTTCTCACGCCGAGCCACTTCAAAAACAGAAGCCACACTCCGAGTACCGTTTCTTGGATGGTTTAATAAGTTTGTGGGTCGTGTTAGGCTTTTTTCAATAAGGTAAGCTCTATTTCTGTCTTACTTTTTGGTAGTGTGATATTTTGGAACAAAGTATGAGAAAAATATGTGACCCTGAACCACAAAACCAGTCAAAGGGTATTTTTTTTCTTTTTCTTTTTTTTTTTTTTTTTTATTGATATGTGGCGTAGTCTAAATTATATGAAAGTTGAACAAATAAGCTTTCCATTGGTGTTTGTTAGGATAATATTTTTCAAAGATACAACTATTTAAACATCTGGAATCTGGGGGAGCAAAAAAAATAAATAAATCAAAATATTTAGACAATCAGCTTTAAAATTGTCTAAATTAATTTCTTAAAGCATTTTATTAAAGGTTTTATATGTATTTACTATAGGGAATTTCATGGAACGTGATCTTTACTTAATATCTTAATTATTTTGTTGGCTGTTGCTACAAATATAAAATTATATAACATTACCCGATACATTTTTACTTATTTTTTTAAATAATAATTTTTGACCTTGTTTTTTTTTAGATGCCAAAATGACAAAAAATGTCACTGTTGTCTTCAGTAATATGCAAAAAATGAACGGCCATCAACCGAAAACCTAATTTCAGTTGTGGGAGGAAGAGATAGTGATTCTCAACAATGAATTGTAACAATTCGACCAATGAGACAGGTGCATACACCCTGCTGATGGCCCTTCCCATGACTGTCCTGGTGGGGTTTCTCATCCTCCTCATTGTCTTTGGCAATGTGCTGGTGATAATCGCAGTGTTTACGAGCCGAGCCCTCCGGGCTCCCCAGAACCTCTTCTTGGTGTCGCTGGCCTCCGCTGATATTTTGGTGGCCACTCTGGTGATGCCGTTCTCGTTGGCCAATGAGCTGATGGGCTGTTGGGCCTTTGGCCAGGTTTGGTGCGAAATCTACCTGGCTTTGGACGTTCTCTTCTGCACGGCCTCGATCACACATCTGTGCGCCATCAGTCTGGACAGATACTGGTCGATCACGCAAGCCATTGAGTACAACCTCAAGCGCACGCCGCAACGAATCAAGCGCATTATTTTTATAGTTTGGATCATCGCCGCCGTGATCTCCTTCCCCCCTCTGATTACCATGGAGAAGGAAGAGGGAAATCATTGCAAAATTAACGAAGAAGCATGGTACATTGTTTCCTCTTCCATTGGCTCGTTTTTCCTGCCTTGCATTATCATGGTTCTTGTGTACATCCGAATTTACCAGATCGCCAAGAAGAGGACCAGAGCACCACCTGGGGATCGGAGGATAAAGGAAGCGGGGAAGAAGGAGAACGATCTGGAGAAGGATCCTCATGAGAAACTCAATGGAAATCCAAACCCTAAACCAGACGACAAGGGTGAAATAAATGGCGTGGACATAGAGGAATCATCCTCATCGGACCACAAGGTCTCCAACCCTTGCTCCCTCAAGAAGAAGAGCTCAAAAGGAAAGACTAAGCTGAGCCAAGTTAAACCTGGGGATGGTGACAAGCATGAGGTCCTTCAGACCACCAAGACCAGCAGGTGGAAAGGCCGCCAAAACCGGGAAAAGCGCTTTACTTTCGTCTTGGCAGTGGTCATAGGTGTGTTTGTCGTCTGCTGGTTCCCGTTTTTCTTCACCTACACACTGATGGCGTTTTGCAAAAAGTGCGTACCAGAAACCCTTTTCAAGTTTTTCTTCTGGTTCGGCTACTGCAACAGCTCCCTCAATCCCATTATATACACCATCTTCAATAATGACTTCCGAAGATCCTTCAAGAAGATTCTCTGCCGGAGAGATAACAGGAGAGTGGTGTGAATTTGGTTGCTGTGTGTTTCTTTTCCTTTCCTTTATCCAATGTAATATATCACATGGCGTTTATGGGAAATCCCTGTGTACAGTAAACCAGCATGTTGTGTGTCATTATACAACAAAGGGGAAAAAAAATACCCTTACATGCTTTGTACAAATGCAACAATGCATGGTTATGCAATTACAGCACAATGCATATTCATCCATTTCTGACGTGTATTGTTGTATCCTTCTTGGTATACAGTGAGTGGTGTAGTTTCATAACTCTGGTATTTTATCATCTGGAGGGACGTATTTGAAGACAATGCATCAATTGCAAACCATGCTGGATGTTGTTCAAAATGTGAAAAACAATTCAAAAAGGACTACAAACTTGGCCTTCAAACTTCATAATGTGCTGCAAAACTGTCAAACTACACCGCAACGTGCATGTCGATTTGTTCTCGCAGGGTTTGTTTATTTCACTGGCATGTTGTACAATTAATTGTGAAGGTGTTGATATTGTTTGGTGGACTAATTGTCTTTTTTTATCCCTGTCAGTAACGGTTCGTTTAATATCTTGCTGTGGACCATTAGGCAAAAGGATGTTGAGCTCGTCTGACTGGAACCTGACAGGCCGGTGTCACAACATATTTCTCCAGCTTCTGATGTAGTTTAAATCTGTCACCACTGATATAATGGATGGATTTTTAGTACCACAACACAAGGGATAGTTACAGTCTATGACTAATAAACTGTGTGTCAAACAGAAATGCACAACAAAACAGAGCTGAATATTCAGCAAGATATCGAATGACAGACAATAGAGATTCTCCAGGTCAAGGTGAGGTCAGGCCTCTCGCCATGCTGTTTTTTGTCCCCTCGGGATAAGAGGAGTGACCTGAGATATCCAGTTGTAGAGAGATGGAGCGAGTGTCCAGTCGCATTGCTAGAATAGTTGAAAACAAAGGTCTTGAATGACATCTACAAACTGCCTGTCACTGTGCGTTATTGTCATATCTGAAAAACCTAATCATGATGTATGACTCACTTTCGATATATTGGCTGTTTTCTGGTTGTGCTCTCAACATGTTTAACCACAGAGGTCTGAAAAGAAATTGTGTTTGCACACACAAAAAGAGAAAACACTCAAAAAAGAAAGAAAAAAAATATATATATATAAATAAAAAGCACAGAGCCGTTTTTTTTTTGTCTGTTATCATTCTGGAAAGGCAACTGGAGAATTTTTCTTATGAAAAGCAAACTTCACTTATGGGATCAGACTCTGAAAGAGTTGAAAGTGTCTTCACAGAAGAAAAAAAAATGTGTTTACAGTAATGCTTTTACAAAGTAAAAGAAAATATTGACTATGATAAACATGAAAATACACAAAGTTTTGAAAGTATATATACCAAACAAAGTAGTTTTGTGTAGAAAGATCCTTAACTGACACAACAGGGCCGCCCACTTAGACAAAACAACGATTGACATACAAATTGACCAATTACAGATGATTTTGTTTGTTCATATGCGTTGCCAATACGGAGTATCTGCTACGTGCAAATAACCTGACTTTTTGGCAGAGGCTATTTACGCTAACTCCACCCATTAACATATGATTGGTCTAGTCAACATTACAAAACATGGTCGTCAGCTCCAGTGGTGCAGACAGTAAAATGTGTGACGTATTTATTTGGACACGATCAATCCGGGTTTCAAATCTGCCTTTTGGCAAATTTTTGTTAATTTAAAATCACATTACATCAGAAAAGCATTTATTTTCAATAAAAATGAGAGAAAAACAGATGAAAATAAAGTATTGTGTAGGGTCAGAGTAGCTGCAGGGAGAGCATTATTGTTTTTAAATGTACTACATTACTGACATTCAGATAATCGCAAATATTTGCAGTAAATATTATAAATAGCACAAAATCGACACACTCGTCCACATAAATGGGGAATGAGTGAGAAGAAAGGAAAATGTACATAAACACTCAACTCAGGTCACAAACAGAAAAGAACCAAAAATAAATGAAAGTGTACAGAAAATAAAGTTGTTGGTAGGGCAAGTTATCTCTTCACCTTGTCATCTTGTACTGACGCGCACTATGCGCCTGCGCAGTTATCAGTCACAGTGTTGCCAAATATTTCCAATGAAAAGTAGCTAAAGCCTGCCCGAAAAGTAGCCAAGTGTTGCCAGATGACGTCACGCACAATTATTTGAAATATGTCCATTTAGATTTGTCTATTTGTAAAAGTAATACAAACACTTTTTCACAAGAATGTTTTATTTTTAAATATAACACTGATAATGAACAGTTACATTCTTTTAAACAATCACAGCTTGTGTACTTACTTTTTTAACTTGTGAAATGAACACATCTGTGAAAGTGACAGCAATTACAGCACTGTTGGAATTTGTTGCTACCTAAATTACCAACAATTATACATGTTAACAAATATCAGTAAATAAACAGTTATGAGAAACAGTTTGAGCAAGCAATTTAACTTGAATGTGATATGTGTGTGTGGAACGTTGCTAAAAGTAGCCAAATGAATGTTAAAAATGGCTAAATTTGTTGCTAGGTGCTATTTGAAAAAAAGTTGCTAGGGTAGTATGAAAAGTTGCTAAATCTAGCAACAAAATTGCTAAGGTGGCAGCACTGATCAGTCATTCAAAAAAATTACCATAAATGCCCTAGTGGCCGTTACAAGCTATTTGCATTGAGTGTACATAGCATCTATCACTAAGAAAATATGCTGTTTTCACGTGCAAATATCCACTGCCTTATGATATTCTTCCACTTTCTTATTTTGCACGTTAGAACTTTTCTGCTAATCACATGCAGAAGCTCAAATCCCTCAGGTTTCACATAAGAAATGAACAAACGGCAAACGTTGCTGTTATCTGTCAGCGATTATCTCGTCAATTTCAATTATTTTGCTGTCTCCCAGTTCTGTTCGACTTTAATGTCTCAGTTAACCGTTCGCCTCAGAAATCGGTCGATTATGTGCCTGCTTTCTTGCTTTGCATGTGGTTTACGCATTGCATTCCCCCCTCACATCCCCGTTGAGTTTAAATTTATAGGAATAACTGCCTGCGGTGAAGTTCCCCAGTGGCAGCAATACATTTATATGCTGGAGAGAACGTACGAAGACCTTCATAATTATGATGGATCATGATAATTTAATCTCATCTATAATCATCATTAAATCGTCAAGACAGCGGGGTGATAATTACGAAGTTTAAAATAAGGTTTTTATTACACGGACCTGTAGCGCCGGTTTCCGTAGCCTTTTATGAACTGACATAAAAGCATTAACTGGCAACTTTAAAGATACGACAGCGCATTACCTCCCACAGCGGCAGAGCTGCTCTTGAGAGATATATGACGTGATATGAGCTGGAGGGAGGGGTGGTGGATCCCGCTGGCCGTCCTGAAGTGTGAGTGGGAGACCGCAGAGATGGACATTCAGTGGGAGAGTGCAGGGGGTTGTATTGATGAGCTTCACTTCAAAAGTGTGAATGAGAGGGAAGAGGGTGTTTTGGTCAACTTCGTGAGAAAAAAAACAACAACAACAATCTTGATGGGTAATTACATCAGTGCAGCTGAGGACTGTGAGAATTACTGCTGGCAGCCAGGGTTTCCAATGGTTTTTAAAGACAAGACTGTCTGTATATATATATATATATAAGACACCAATAAATATAAATAATAATATATTATTATTGTTATTATTATTATTATCAGGTAAGGTTATGCTTTATGCCACTTTTTAATGAACAGACCACCCTAAATAAATCTGAACAAAACAGTGCTTATGTCCATTACTTTTATAACAAAATATCTGATAAAATTCTACACGATTTATGCTAATTTTCTTGGTGTTTATATAAAAAAATAAAATAAAATCACAATAATTATTATAATTATGTTTACAAAAAAGATAAATCATAAATCATAATAATGACAATTACATTAAATGATAATCATGATGGTGGTGATTAAAATACTTATGAATATTACATTTATAAATAAAATACAACAATAATAATGATAATCAATAATGCATTGCACAACTTTATACAGCAACAGTACTACTAGTAATAATTATAACGAAACATTATCATCCTCACCATCACAAGGGTTATGCTTCATCATATTGCCAACCTTCTATAAATCTGAACAAAAATATAAAGAAAAAAGCTATTCTTTAATAAACTGAAATGGCAGATATTTAAATAATAATAATAATAATAAAACCACAATAATAATAATTATCATATTTAAAATTTAATTATCAGATTTTTAAATAAATGTTATAATATAAAATGATTATTGAGAATAATGGTTATAATTACATTAAAATAATTAACATGCTGATGAAAATAATAATAAAAAGTCCACATTTTCAATGCCAATTTCTTTGGTTTGTTAAAAAAGAATTACAATAATTATTATTATACCAACATTAATTACCAATTAATGAATTTAAATACTATTATAAAAAAAATGTAACTACATTTAAAATAATAAAAATAATACTACAAGTAGTATATTATCTAACAGGTATATTTGTGCTATTATTATATTTTATTTATATATGTTCTTTATTATGGTTTTGAAATGGGCTTACGTAATTAAAGGAATGCAAATAAATCGACAGCATTTGATAACCATTGTGTAACAAAATCAACAAAAATCTCATCTAGAATAATGAACTAGAATTATCTAGAATAAATGAAAGTCTACTGTAATGTGGAATTATAACAGCAACTGGGGGCCTTCAAAGAAGCTGGAGCCCCGGGGCTCCCAGCCATGATCCAAGATTAAACAGGATGCAGGCTAGACTAAATGAGTGAGTAAAGGAAGGTTTTGAAAGCTGGCATATGTTGCACTGCATGATAAACTTTACTTGTAACAAATGCTACCTCATTGCAGCAGATGACTGCACTGAATGACAGTACCAACAGCCAAAATGCTTGGTCTCCAGATGCCGTCTCATTTGAAACTTTTAGATTTGGCTTGCGGCTATCAGCGTGCGTAGGTACTACTGATCCATGTTTGTGCCGCTTTTAACCGACGCCAATGAATTCAAAAACTTGAGAAGCCTCAAAGGTCAAGCTTAAAGACAGGCTGAGTGCTTTCAGAAGAGAACCCACTGCGCGTTTTCCCATGCAGCGCTGTTAATCAATTCCAGTTTCTCTCTTTTTTTTTTTTTTTACAGCAAGCAAACAAAGAAGCAGACATCTTATTAAAGAGAGCAATGGGAAGTGGGAGGGAGCGGAATAGAGGAATTTGTTTGCCCCATCCAGCATGTTTCCTAGACCCTACTTTTTCCTCGCAATCCACCCTGTGGGAAATCAATTTGTGTTTGTCAAATGAGCAATACACTTAAAGCCACTGAAATGCAGCTGTGTACCAGAGTATGTGTGTTAAGCACAGTGATGCAGTCTCACAGCACATTTAAGAAAAAACAAACGGAAGAAATGCAGCGCTCCGAGTGTTTAATTGCAGAATGCAGTTTATAAATTTAGTCTGCGAGGACACAAAAAACATGAGATTAATTCTGATGGGCTTCATTATTTCACTTTAGTTCACAAAGTTTGAGAGTCACACCAAAGAAAAGCACTTATCTCTGGAACATTTCAAATGTTTCTTTTAGACTTATATCAGGCTGCATCATGTGCAATGGAGGGCCTGTGGCTTTTTTTTGTCGTGTGAGATGCCCATAATCTCCACCATCCTCTAGCATTGATAGGAATATATCAATTTGCCAAAATAAAACATCAGCAAAAGGAAGTCAAAATAGAATTTGCTTGTAGGCAATTATTTACTCTATTTGCACGTTAACAGTGCAAAATTGAGATACAGGACACATCTGATACAATTCTACAATTTATAAAATTTCTACAACTTTGCAGAATCATATAATATATTGTATGACAACTAAAAATTTTTTTACTGTAACAGTCATAGTTGATTTACGGGTTGGGCATTACGTTTAAGTACCAAGTCACATGGTTTCTTCTAATTTTGTTGTGGTATGACATTATGCTTGCATTTACTCGGATAATGCAGTTAAAGAATAATGCAAATTGACAGTGAAACAGAGAAAAATCGAGATACATTATCACATTGACTACTAATAAAATCACATAATAGTTTGCTTAGTATTGAGATGTAAAAACAAAACTTGACCTTGCAGTTCCACTAAATCAGCATGATTTTTTAGTCCCTGGAGAATGGCCATAAATTTTGTCACATGAACTGAAAATGGCCTAAAGGTCAGATAGCTTCATGTTGGTATGAAGATGTTTGGGTCGGTGAGGACGAGGAAGGCCGCAAATGTCATGAGACACTTAAATAGTAAGTAGTTCCTGCGGTGAGCAAATCAGCATGGAGTAAAAGCAGGCTTCTCCGGTAGTCCGTTCACACAGGCTCCACTGGGAATCGGGTAGCCAGGATTTCAGACGGTTTCCTCTTTGCATCTGTTGCCCTTTTCCCTTGTGGCTGTTTTGGTAAGTGGAAATTTGCTGCAGAAATTTGAAGACCTGCCAGACAGAGAAATCATGTTTCTGAATGTACGTGCATTTGTGTGCGTGTGTACCTGTCAATATTAAAAGAGAACAAATTGGAAATTGAGGTAAACATTGGCTCACTGAGGGAACAACAAGCAGTGGAAAATAAGTGTTTTAGTTTTAATGAGGCCATTTGAAGCTACCGAATAAAATTATTCTAAAGTTTCTTCCAGTGATTTGGAAAGAGCCCCTTATGTGCTTTCCAATATGAAAAACTTATGGAGATGCACTCCATCCAAGGTCTTTTTTTTACCCGGAGAAAACCATCCATTAGCATTCCTATTTATTTTATGGCAGCTACATAATTCATAGTTTTTCATCTTTTTTCTTGCTGTTGTTCTGAATTGTCACGGCTGCAACAAGAGGACGATTCGGTTGAATAGGATCTTTTAACTGAACCAGGATCACAAACTTAGTTAGTCCAAGCCGTTTAAACCGTCTTTTTCTGAGTAATGTGACAGTGTCAATAAGATAACGCCTTTTCATAATGAGTTTGAAACAAACCTATGACAAAAAGCTGGTTTGCCGAAATAAGTCAGACTGACTGTCTTTTTTGTTTGTTTTGTGGTTGCGGCGACGAGGGCGTCACGCTAGGAAGCCAAGCCCACAGCGAAACCTCATTGGTCTGTGAATATTAATCGTCAATTCTGATTGGCTGTTACTGTTTTACCACAGGGAGCAGTATTATTCATGTTGTGAATGTAAAAGGGGCCTCAGATAAGCAACATACATTTAACTGAAAGCGCAGCTCCTTTCAGCCTTTCGCTGAACGAAGCAGATGCAGAGCTAGCGATCCTGTGGCGGTCAGTATCAGATGTGTTATATTTTCATTTGCTTCAAGCAGAATACACAAGAAGCACGATGGTTGTTGTGGTAATAAACACCGTAAATAGCAACTGTTCGTGTGTCCGCACTTAATGCGCATCTCGTGTGTGAAAAGCATTTTGGGGGCCCCTTGGCTTTCGGGGCCCCAAGGCCTACCTTTGCCTAATGGGCAAAAATGCATTTTTATAAAATGAGGGATGGGTTTAAATTATTTCGGTAACTGACAGTATTGCACAGGTACTGTCAATACAGCTAAACTTTTACTGAACCCAGACCATAAATGTGAATATTTTACCTGAATGGTAAAAACATTCTTGCTGTAGTTCACCCCTGATTTTATTAAAATCTTTTATTTGCTCCCTTTTTCTCATAAGAGTGAGAAAAGACATGGCACCTTGCGCACATATACTCTGGCTAACATAAAGCAATGGTAATCTAATCACAAAGAAAAGCTTCTGTGAGTAGGCAGACCGTAAATCCACACCAGACAGTAGCCAGACCTGCATATGTCTCATTCGGTTTAATAATGCCACAGCTAAGATGAACAAATTTAACCATTCTACCCGAGGGCCAAGGTATTCATCTCCTGTCTTTATGTCTTAACGCTCAACAAAATGAAAAAATGGTTCTAAAGAGAAGATGTGGTGGAGTTCAAAATCAGTTTACAGTATGTACAGTGTAAATTCATATTCCTCCTGAAAAATAGCGATGAGCGGCTAGTTTACAAACAAACCCCATTTCCCATGATACCCTCTGGTAGCACAAAAAAGGAAATTATGCACTGATAAATCATCAAGTACACCCAAAATGTGCATACATTTTGAATTTGAATATGAATTTGTCTGGAAAGTTCTGACTTAAATGACATATTTCCCTGTTCGCTCTCGCAAAACAGTGGGCAGACCACGGTGAGCAAGTCTCATCTGTGTTCTTGCTATGCAAATCATGACTCAATCCATTTTAAAACCATTTTTATTGAATATTTTCAATTTCATGCTTTTGTTAATGCCTTAATATATCTTGGTCCCTTTGTGATGTCAGTTATTTTATTGCAATGTTCCCAGTCCCACAGATGAAGCATGTAGGGCATTACTGAAGAATGTGTTGAATTAATCCAGGTGAACAAGGTCTTAAGTAACAATATATAGCATTTTAGAAATTCAGAACATGATTCATTCAAAAGGATTTTCATTTCAAAATAAAAATAGAAAAATAATAGTTTGGGGCAGTGGTGTCATCAATTTCCCTTCATTCTTTAATGCCCACTCTCTAGGGCACTTACTCATAATTAATGTGCAGGTAATTCACAGGGTGCTTGGGGGGCAGATATAGTGAGGGACATGAAATGTTGATTCTAATCTAAAGAGGAAAAGTTGCTCAAAAGAAGCAGAACTTGAAAACAGCGAATTATATATATATATATATATAATTTAGCATAGTGTAATAAATGTAAGGTAGTATTGTTACATAAAATAAGATATTATTGTACACCAGCAGAAGAAGGTTATATTAAATTCCATTGGTATCAGTAAATTAAAATCTTGACTAATATAAGAACGTCTATGAAACATGTGTTTTGTATTTCTGTATACTTCTTTTAGTTTCCCTAAAAATAAAAAATAAAAATTGCCGAACTAGAAAGTCTATGAAATATGAATACAGTGTTGTCTATGAAGTATGCCCCCAATCCCCCCAATTGAATCCGAAGCACAGATCAAGCACAGTATACACCAGAAAACATCATGAAACATTTCATAAACAAATATGATAGTGGATTTTGTTGTGAGAAAACTCTGACTTTTTCAACTGGAGGAACCATTATTATAGATTATTATAATAATTATCAACTCACAACAATTTTAAGTTAAAATGCCTTAATAATGCATTTATTTCTTTACAAGCTTTTTACTTCTCAAGACAATAAGTGATGGACTGGAGTGGTGTGGATTACTTATGGTTTATTGTTTTTTTTGTTTTTTTTTACCAGTTTTTATGGACTCTTATTTTGACGACACCCATTCACTGCAGAGCATTTATTGTTGAGCAAGTCATTTCTCCAAATCTCTTTGGAAGAAGAAACAAAATGATCTACATCTTGGATGGCCCGAGGATGAGTAAAGGTTTATCAAACATTTAATTTGGGTGAACTATTTCTTGAGATCACAACTGTATCAGTACGTTTTTATTTTGTGATTCATTCATAGATAGCCACACTAGGAGGTACAAGGTTCATTTCGTTAGCAAAGTACGAGGTGTCCAGTACTATTGCACCTTTCAATCACATCGGTTTACTCAGTGCTGACATGCGCTTCCTCTTTCTGTTTCCCATATCAGTCAACGCAAGACTCTAATTCACATGGCGACCCTGATGTTCTCACTGTCTGAATCCCAGACCTCAACCTTCCTCCACAATCATCAGAACACACACACACACACACATACACAGAATAATTGACTAGAGGGCATAAAGACAGAGGGCAGTCATCAGCAGAGATGGGCCTGTAAATGTGCCGTAACCCTGAGGTCAAAATTGCTCCATTTTGGAAATTAATTTTCCACAAGCAATTAGTTTGTTTCTTTTCTGTTTTTTTTTTTTTTTTCTGAAAGCATGAAATGATTCAGCACAGAAATTATGCATTTAATAGCACCAATCAGTTACTCACAGAGTTTTAAAAGACTGCAGTTGATTTAAAGTTAAATAAAGGTTTAATTATGCCATAGTGCTCCAACAGTCACATCCGGCCCATCAGACTATATTTTGTGATTTGTGTCATGCCTAGTTATGAATGTGCTTATTATAATTAACTCGTTCCTAAAAGTTACATTAAAAATGAGACTTCAGTGGCGAATTATAATATGTAAAATGGCAGTCTGCTTTCAATTTAGTATCTAATTCAGTGTCATTCTGTAGTTTCCTTTTTTTATTTTGCTTACAGTTGATTTAGTACATCAGGCTAAACAAATATATTTAAGTCAAAGATGACTTAAATATTTTGGAGTTTGCATTAAATTAAATTCACAAATTTAAAGTGATTTTATATACATACTCTATATAAATTGTCTATTTCAAATAAATTCTGGGGAAATAAAATGTCAAACTATGGGTGAAGTAGTGTCCGTCAGCACAATATGTAAAAAGAAACAAGCAACAACGGACTTATTTTGACTTGTATGTTATTATATTTATATTCATAGTTATTATGTTTATTATATTTTAATTAATATTTAAATTATCTTATGCTTACAAAATAATTGAATTAAATATATACAGTATATATATATTTTTTATATATATTTTATATTATACACACACACACACACACACACACACACACACACACACACACAATTGCTATCCATTATGGATTGAATGTGGCCCTCTTGATTGTAAAGTTGAGTGGCTCTTTATTAGCTGAGGAGGGCTATCACAATGAACGTGTGATTCTACATTAGATGTTTTAAATTATGAAGAGTATTTTTTGCCGCCTCTGTTGCCCACTCTGATTTTTGATGCACTGTTGGATGCATTAGTACCTCTATGTTTTCCAAACCCCCAACCACCCGTTCCTGCCAAACAAGAGCCATTTTGTCGATTACGTTCTTCCAGAGTCACTTTAGCTAAATCCACACTTCACACCTAATTAAGAAGAGCGCTGTTCTCTCGTGTGCGTGGTAAAGAGAGTCACATTTTGCATGCCAATGCAATATGCACAAGTCTTTCTTTTTGTTTTCCAGTGAGAACATCTAAATAGTCCTAAAACAAGCTATTTACCTGATAATTGTTTGCATGGAGCTAAACCAATGCTACGTTGTTAAAACATTAACTAAATTCAGAAATATTATACAGTAACATCAGGAATAAGCAATATGAAACTAAATAGTGTGATTTTTGATTTCATGTTTATTTTAAAAGCCGCTTCATCTGTTAGCTTACCAACATGTGTTGCTAACAGCCGTGTTGCTGTATAAACCACACTTTATTCACACTCGATTCAAGGTTTAGTCATCTACATAGTGTCATTAGGTTGTGATTGTGACGCAGATGCTCTCCGGATATCCTATTGGCTGATATTTTTCAGCTGTTGGCTTTTCAGCTTATTAGCGCTGACGCATTTGTGGAGTATCTGGAGCTCAGCAGCCCTCCGCCCTCCAGAATCATTTCCTTTTGTCTTTATCTTCTGACAGTGCTCATACATTGTGTTTGTAATCGCATGAGCTAATATCTAACAGCTATGCGCAGCTTCCCGAAACAATATTAGTTAATCAGTTATTCTTCGCCCAGAGCACAGCAGTTACAGCTACTGCGTGTGTTACACAGAGTGATCTCAAATGTGGCAAATGTAGAAAAAAATGTAGAAATTAGCACAATCATTTCCACTCCAACTTGTAATGTATAAAGAAATTTTTCTTTCAGTCTGGGTTTAATGGTGGTGTGGCCAAACTCAGTCCACTCCTCTGTGACGACACATGAAACATCTTGAAATTAGCCAAACAGCACCTAAAGAACACTCAGACTGTGAGAAACAAGATCCTCTAGTCTGATGACCCTCAATTCCATGTCCCATGTTTGAAAGAAAACAGCTCTTATCATCTGCAGAGTACCATCCCAAAAGTAAAGCGTGCTTTTAGCAGCCTCATGCTGTGGGGCTGTTTTTCAGCGGCAGGGACTGAGGGACTAATCAGAGTAGAAGGAAAACTAAATATTGAGATAACCCAGTCCACAGCATTCAGAACCTTAGACTGAGCAGAAGATTCACCTACAAATATGACAATGGCCCTAAGCACACAGCCAAGGTGATACATGAGTGGTCTAGGGACAACTCTGTGAATGCCCTAGAGCAGTGGATCTCAATCCTGGTCCTTGTGCCCCCCCGCTCTGCATATTTTGCATGTCTCTCTTTGTTAACACACCTGATTCTAAAAATCAGCTCCGTGCATGAGCTGTGTTCCGATCGACATGGTCCCTACACAGTGTCCGTTTAAGTAAATAAGTGAATACGATTTAAATTGCTGTTCGAACGCATGCACACTGCGAAGTGGATTATTCCGCCATGATTCCACTTCGAAGTGAATTTATACGTTCAATTCAAAGTGAATTTAAGTGTGCGAGACGTAAATTAATGAATGTAATTGATGAATGAATGTAATCCGTGAATGAATGTTCCGAAGTGAAGTAAACTTTAACGGACACTGTGTAGGGACCATGTCGATCGGAACACAGCTCATGCACAGAGCTCTCTTTTAATGAGCTGATTACTGCGCCTACATGGCTCCCAGCTCCATGCAACTTTCCCCTGTATGGACCTGCCCCTCATTCGCCCCATGTCTGACTCTGTTTGCATGGTCTGACGATGGTTTTAAATAAAGCTTTGCAAATGGATCCGTATGTCTCTGACTACTTTGTCCACCTCATTTCAGTTATTATCGTCGTCTTGACTACAGAGACTGTCTCTGCATTTGATAAATAAAGTTTAATTCTCGTCATTATACATTACCATCA
>JAUCMU010000047.1:10589090-10609636 GCA_032275025.1 Enteromius treurensis | reverse complement strand
CTGGGTTACCGGGAGAAACAAAGAGCACATGGGGAAAGAAAAGACCAAAACACGGAACATAAACAAATGGGGATGTTTCAAATGTTACTATTACGTAGTAGTAGTAGTAGTAATATGATTTTTAATATAATAATATTTTACAAAAATAATTATTGTTGTGGAATGTATTTATTATAATGATAATTGTTGTTGTGTTGTTTTTAATGTTATTAATATTATAAATTTTTTCATAATATTTACTTTATTACTGTTGTTGTTAAAAGTATTATTATCATTATTATTATTCAGTAATCTCTTCTGTCTCTCTCCAGTCTCAGTGTTGAGTCTGTTGATGGTGTTTTTGTGTGTCAGAGTTCTCTGTGATCTAAAGTGCAGGTGATCAGCAGCTCCTGCGGCTCACAATAATGTGTGACATGTCAATCACTCCCTGCATGCGGATATAAAAAGGTCAGCAAGTTTATAAATAGCCCCCCAGAGGCCCGTGTCACTTCCTGCTGCTGCAGAGTGGGCCACCGTGTCCTCATGACCTCTGACCTCTGAAAGCAGAAGAGAGCTGGCAAACACCAATTTTACATCTCACTTAAACTTTGGCTGTCCAGATGTCAGCTCAGTCCTGCACAAACATGGCCAGGTTCTCTGGAGATGACCTAAACTTCATGATGTCACCGCTAGACTGGAAACCCCAAAACACACAACTTTGTGAGCTCAGACGATAATTATTAAGTAGTATTATGTAGTTATATTATGGCATTACATAATAATAAAACAATTTTAAAATGTATCTACTCTTTGGTGTAACTTTTTTATGGTATTACTAATATTTAAAATGGGAAGTTTGCATTTGTATTAAAATGATACATAATAATATTAAAATAAAATGTAAAAACATATATAATTTTTTGTGAGTGTTTTAGACCCCTTTATTATGAATGAACATGAAATAATGCCACAAATTCGTAAATACAAACAAACAAACAAAAAACCTCTCTATGATCCCAAAATGAGGGATTTTTTTTTTTTTTTCGACTAAAATCAGTCAATCCCCTTTATTAATATTATTATTGTTGGGTGAAATAATCTTAATGCAACTACAATCAATTTTATTTAAAACAAAATGCATTTATTCATTCATTGTTTGTTTGTTTTGGATCCAAATATGACCCAGATATGTCCTTGGCAGATTTAATAAGATTGAGAGATATACTGTAGCCTATATGACAGGGTCTTACACTGGAGGTCCAATGCACTGCAAGGTTTAGCTCTCACCCTAATCAAACACACCCGAGCATGCCAATCAGTGTTTTAAAGATCATTTAAAAAATCACAGGTAGGTGAGTTATATTAGGGTTCGAGCTAAACTCTGCAGTGCATTGGACCTCAGCACTTGCTCCAGTGAAAAAGACACAACAGTTGGCTGTGAGAAAACTTCTGCCTTTCTCCCAATCAAAAGTCACACACTTTGAGAAAGTCTGGTCACCTATGAAGACCCCGCGAAGGCTCCCCTCATTCGTGCCATATCACTCTAATCATTTGCCTTATATGGAAACATAAGTCCAGCCTCGAAGGCGCAGCGAGCCAATCAGAACGCAATGGGCGGGGCTTGATTTTTAAGGCAGAAGCCAGAGCTGAGCGCAGTAGCGCGCGACATTAAAGCACCTGAGAAACACGCTGCAGCGCGACCGCCAGGGAAAGTTGCTTTGCAGCGCAGGAATGAACATGCTCAGGCTATTTTTGCAAATCAACACGCTGGACCTATTTTACTTGGATATTTAAAGCTTTTATTTAAATCCGAAGACTGGAGTTTTGGTGTCCTTCAGTTCAAGTGTCATTAACATGCGATTTTTAACGCTTTTTAACACTTTATTTCCACACTGGAGATCTGGGATACGCCGTTAAATGTCAAACAGGACCAGCTGGCGCGGTGTTCAAAGTGACTCAGCCCCTCTGGAATAAACTTTCCTGCAGTGTGTGTGAGAGTGTGTGTGTGTCTGACAGCGAGAGAGACAGTTGGATGTGCGCGCATGATGAGCTCGCGGCTGCTGCTGCTGCTGGTGCTCGCGGCGCTCGCAGCGTGCCTGTGGTCCGGTCGCGCGCAGGTAAGCCTCACCTGACTGACGTCACGCTCGGTTTGAGTTTATTTCATGTGTCTCATTTGACAATAGCTGCATTCACGGCGCACTTTTAACTGTCTTGATTTCGAGGATGAAATTCGAGCAAACTGTAACAAATTCCCTCATAAGCATGCCTGACTGCGCGCTGGCCCCATAGCGCAGAAGAAAAGAGAAACCGTACTTGATTTGATGCTTAATCTATCTGTATTTGTTTATGTCTGCAATTCCAAACTCAAACAAAGACACAGTTAGGGTTACCAGCATTAATGTGCATTGGATGGGTTCCCAGATGCACCGCTGCCAAAAACACATCACTCAGTCCAAGAGCATCACTGTCACTGCTTAATCCTCAATTATGTTGTGCATTTAACACTACAGTACGTCTTCGGCCGTATTAAAATAGGCTGCGAGTTGCAATAGAAGAAGGTCCTCTTGAGGGTTCCCACGGTCACAGAAACTTAAAATTGTGGTTGTGGTATGTGAAATTTGTTTTACTCAAATTGAATAACTAATTAACACACGTGCACACACATAGACAAAATGAATTCATATTTTAAATAGTTTTTATACTTTTGAACTACATTCCAAACTGTGAATCATTTAAATTTTAAAAATATATATATTTTAAAGTATATATTTCAAAAAACTTGATTGAAAGTCAGTGCTTATATGTATTTTTTTTTATTTATATACGTTTTAAAAAATATTTTTGAAGGTGCATTTTTCTAAAATTTAATGTGAAAAAAAATCTAAAAAGTTATGAATATAAATGTAAAATAATTAAATTATGTGAAAAATACATTTAAATGTGTGTGTGCGTAAATGTTTTAAAACATTTTTGAATGTACGTATTTATAAAACTTCTAATCTTAATCTAATCTGAAAAGTCACCCATATGTAAAATACGTATGAATGCACGTTTTCAAAAAGTGATCAAAAATCATAGTTGTGGATGATTCATATCTTTTTAACGAATCAGTCAAACCGAATTATATGTGTGTATGCACAAATATATATATATATGTGTGTGTGTGTGTGTGTGTGTGTGTATTGAAATTGATTTGAAAGTACATTTTTCAAAAATTTGTGCCTAATTCACGGGTTTTCAAAGAATCAGTCAAACAGATTCACAAATCTGAGCCTGAATGTACTATTTAAATGCTTTTTTAGTCCAAAAGTCATTGGAAATTAACAGTTGTGGGTACCCTGGTGATAATAAAATTGTATTCGATATGTTGGTCGATATCTGAGATTATCGGCATCGACTCGCAATATAACTGTATCAATTGGCTCATCAGTGGATAGTGTGCATTTTTAATACATTTTTTAGAGATTTTTCTTAGTTATTTTGAAAATGCTAATTTTATTTTCAATAATATGACACTGTCAGCCTTCCTGATCTGTAAATATATCGGTATCTGCCAAAACAGCAGAATCATTCATGCATCTTGATTTAGGTTGCAAATATTCTCACGTATGCATCTGACCTTTATGGAAAGGTCTTTATAACATGCACATCAATTGACTTCCACACACACACACACACACACACACACTATAAGGCCTAAATCCCCCTGTGATGTTTCTGTAATCCGTCTCCTGAATATCACCATTGCATCACCACCAAACCTACTAAAAACTTTATGTCAGGCCTATCCCTTAAAACCCAGCACTCCGATTCGGACCGTTTGAGGGAGTTTAAAAGGTCACAGCTGATGGGATTTTAGTCCTCCAGCTGATGCATCATAAATCTTGTGTTTAAGTTATATAATAGAGAGGAATAATCTAGGCGGCACGTTAAAGACGTGCGGATGGAATCGCATAAGATGATTTGGCTTTGGGTCTCTCGGGGCATTACGTGCATGTGTGTGTCACGGCCCGAGGGCTTAAAAAAAATCGAAATTGCTTTTGCAGACATGACTCAGGAATCGAGCGAATGAAAGCTGAGAGGAGCCAAACAAATGTGCATCGAATTAATGACTCAGTTTTGGAAAATGGAAGATGGATCGACCTTATTGTGCTTGTGCTTATTCGTTCATATAATATTTAATCTCATTCTATGTAAGCATGATTATCGAAGCCATTTTTTTTTTTTTTTTTTTTTTTTTTTTTTAACAAATCCTTCTTTTAATGCATCTATTTACACTGACTGTGACTGTTTGTACATGCAGGTGTGGATACATTATTTTTTTATGTCTGTTTTCAATTATGGCAGACCCTCTAAAGTTTCAAGTGCATGCGTATGGCAATCCAGGTCCATATTTGCACCCAATTCCTCCTCAACTTTTCCCCTGGATGAACTATTGGCATTCCTGCATCTCATGATTCATTACAACATGTGGCAAATGGGAGTGATGTCATCCTAATAGGATCAGTGTACTGTATATGTGACTGTACAAATACAAATGCTCTTGACAGTGTGTATGAAATACTGCTTTAGAGCATTTGTGTTTCACACTGATGTGCAGTTCTTCACACCTGAGGATCCATCATGCATTTTTCACATGCTGATGAACATTGGTCTTTCACTGTCCTAATGGAAGGCTTCTTGGTTTTGTGCATCCGGCTAACTTGGTTACTGTTTTTGTAGTATTTTTAGTTTTATTTCCTAGTAAGTCTTATTTTGTTACTTCATAACATTATAAGTAAATTTTTCACAGCAGTTTTTTACATCTTTCTGATTCTTTGAATGAAACGAATGATTGTTCCTGCTGTACCTTTAAGGCTTCTGTATGCAAATCATCTTGTGATTTCTTGCTCAGCAGTAATCGCCTCATTATATTTCAGATCAGAGTCCGTGTAGCGTTCACATTCCAACTTTATTGCTTGAGAAATTGCACAAAAAAATTATAAATAACTTATAAAAAACACAACTTTGTGACATTTCGTGCAAATTCTTATAATATGACAAAGTATGCATAAAGTTTAATCTTTTAAAACCAAACCCTCACTGGGGCATATCAGAGAAAAATGTATGAATTAGGTTATACGAATTAATTGTACAAAAAAAATCTAAATAGTTAGGAATTGTTGTGAAAACATATTGTCACATTCGCAATATTAGCGCAGGTGGTTTTATTGTATTCACAATCTCTGAATGAGCTGAGTTTGCTTAGATTTAAAAAATGGTCGCAATCATGAAACAAGTAATTTTATTTTATGCTAATATTCTATTTCACTGTAAATATCATAATAGTTATTTTTGCTTTATGTCTTTATGATACCAAAATGTTTGATACCATAGACATTTTTTTATAATTCTTGTCAACAGTGTAAGTATCACAAAAACAATATTACCCTAAATTGAAGAAAAAATTAAAACAGTTACAATGTTTAATTAACATAGACAGCAGGAATATTAGACTGCTGTCACTTTAAGAGCTGCCCGGATTCAGTATACTGTTACAAATAATGTTTTCTTTGTCAGCTGTTTGCTTTCACGTTTAAGACCTAAACTGCTGTGTTTATCAGGATCATTGCAAAGACGGGACACATAAAACTGTGTGAAACAGCGCATCCAAATAGCATATAGATTGGCTTAAAATCACAAAAATCTTGTAAACAATACATGTTTATGACCACGTAGCATAGCAATATCTCATGAGTGTTTAACTGTGATAAATACAAGTAAAAAATCTCAACCAGTTGACAACTATGTGTATATATATATTTATATATATATATATACACACACCAGTTTTAACTATCTATATATATCACCCATTCCTACTTGAAAGGTTTGTGAAATTAACATTACAATATGTTTCTATGAGTGGTCCATGTAAATGAGTTTTTCGATGGCCGATGCTAATATCTAGAGAGCAGGTTGGCTAGTGGCTGATTTTGTAATTTTAATACCCAGCTTATAGGAAATAAAAACAAAAACATTTGCCAAAATTCTGAGTTTTTATCAAACTTATGAACCGATTGTTTTTTTCTGCTACAGTTTTAGTTGGATTTTCATCTAACTTTTCTTTAAAGGATGTCAATACTTAGTTTCGGATGGTTCAGAGAACATTTAAAAGTAACTTTTCCACAGTGTTTACAAAATGATAAAAGGAAACGCTCCCTTCTGTAATGTCCCCATACATAACATTTAAAAAACTGGATGTGTTGATAGTTTACTGAACATTCAGATAACATGTTTTCATAACTGAACTAGAAAGTTAGCTGTTGGTTTTATATATATATAATACAATTTAATGATTTAGAAGGGAAACGAGATATCATGTTTTTCCTGATACATTCTTATTAATAATTTGTGACATGTCTAGATATTGTTGTTGAAAAATCACCTGACTGCACTACACTGTAAGAAATTATAAATTGTAACACATTTACGAGGAGTGTGATTTCTTTTTTCTTTTTTTATTGGTTTGTTGCTTACGGCAATATGCTTTATTTATATATTTATTTTCCCACTGTGTGCCTGCCACATGACACTGACCACATCTCACACACACACACAGAGTGACCTGATTATGAGTAATGCAGCTTAATAAAGGACAGAGATAAAAAAATAAACGCAAAGTACAAATGGAGCACTCCACGCATGCTCTCTGTAACTCTGTAAAACGTGTCTCATGTACACTGGTTAAACATGTATTTTATTGAAATTACAGGAACCGGTTTTTCATCCAGACAGGTGTGTGTATAAGACATGTTTAACCACCTCTTTCTTTCTCTTTTTTTTCATCAGGAGGACCCTTTCCCTCCATCTCTGGTGGATTTAGTAATGAACAGTCCGATCTCATCCGTAGATGATCTAAAGAGACTTCTAGACGTAGAATCCGTAGGTAAAGCTGATCCCATACTTAAAATTCACTAAATACAAAACAGAGCATACAAAACATATTTATGTATTTTTTTAATAAATGAAGAAATAAATATGTTTTGTATTGATGGTAGAAAATTTATAAAATATCTTCATTGAACATGATCTTCACTTTAATTTTGGTATAAAGGAAAAATCTATAATTTTGACCCATACATACATTGTATTTTTGTCTAATGCTACAATATATATATATATATATATATATATTTTATTATTAAATGGCCACCTCGCTCTCTACATATCATCATTATAAAACCTATATCAGCACTAATAAACGTCTTGTCATTTGTGGAATGTGTGTGTTTTCTGGGGTGTGTTGAGTGGGAAGGTGAGGCAGGAAAGAGTGAGGGGTCTGGAATGCTGTGTGTGTGTATGTGTGTGTGCGTGCATGTGGATAATGGTAATATTTAGATGAATGGGCCGTGTATAGCTCTTCACAGGGACAATAGCAGTGACCTTGAGCCCAGTCCAGCTCAAAGTTTACAGAGGGGACACAAACACAAGGCTACGCTATTGTTTCCTATGTGTGTGTGTGCATTTCAGCTAGATTCAACAATGCTGCGACCCTTTCTACTAGAGCTATTATACCAGACAAGCGTCACTTATGGATATCCACTAGATTGACAGGGCTTGATCAGATTTACGGCAAGGTGTCGGGACAGTGGAGTCAAGAGGATTCAAATGGCAATCCCAGACGCAGCAGGTCTTTAGGATGAGAAAAACAGAGACACAAACAAATGCAAAGACAAAGAAGAGTTGCGCAACTTAAATGCACGTTACAATAGCGAGTTTCCACAAGTCGTATGTTCAGGTTCACGTTGAAAGAACTAGTTTATGACCTTGGATGATTTTCAAAGGTAATTCAAGAAGGATATTCAACATACTTTCTAGTAAATATAAGCATAGATGGATGTTCCACATTGCAGACGCATGATTGGTCATGTCAGTTAAAAAAACTTTTAAAAGATAACGCACACTGAAATTTAACAATTTAAGAAAAGAAACTGTGATAACTACACAAAGAAATTATGATGTTCTGTTTATTGTGCTCGCAGAAGTTTTGTCGTCTGTCGCTTTAAATGCTTAAATGGTGGATTTTGATTGGCTATCAATATTTTACAACAAAATATTCCCCGTTCACACGGATCCGTTTTGTTGCCTTGGTGACAATAAGTAGCACAAGAGTAACAATGCATGACTTTTACGTAAAAAACTTAAATACTGTAATGCATTACTTTTAAAAGTAACTTTATCCGACACTAGATTAACATTATAATTATCAAACTTAGAATTTCAGAAGATCACAAATCTAAAGTCAGCTTCATGATCTCTAACTAATCAATATTGGTGAACGATGTTCCATCATTAATTCCTCCTTCATTTTGTCTTTCGTTTTCAGAGGAAGACGATGAGAAACCCGAGAATGATGTGCACTCTAACGGAACACACAGACGTCTTCCCAGAAGCCTTAGTAAGTCTGCTAGCATTTCCTCCCTTCCTCTCTTTGTCTCGTTGTCTTTTTTCCACACTCCCGTCTCTTCATCTTTGTCCTCCAGCAGAATTTCAATGTATTTTCAGTCTGTGGCGATTATTTTGAGACACTTTGGCATCTCCATTCCACAATGGTGTTGTGGCTTTGCTGTGTGTTTGCGCGAGTGTGTGAGATGTACGTATATGGGCCTGGAGTCTGCTGTTGCGTCTCTGTGATTGATTCTGTCTCGTCCTGTCTCACCACATGTCCTTAGGTCACCCTCGAACACACACATACACTAGTTACCACCCACGCTTCTTTCGCACATGTACTCGAAGCCTTATGTTTTTTTTCTCTCTTTTTCTGAGTGCTCCCTTTCAATCAAGTGCACCATAGATCTGTGAACTGTACAACAAACACACTGACAGCTCTGAGAGGGTGAATTGTAGAGTGTCTTGTTAGCCTGGTTTGTCTGTGGCAGAATGATAAATAAACATTAAATACATGTTCAGTCAAGCATTATTATTTCTGATTCTCTCACAGATGTTCAGGTGGCCCAGCAGGCGATGTGTAAGGTGAGAACAGAAGTTATGGAAGTGACCCGTTCGATGTTGGACAGACGGAACGCTAACTTCTTGTTATGGCCGAATTGTGTGGAAGTGCAGCGCTGTTCAGGCTGCTGCAACACACATGTTTTACAATGTGTGCCGGTCAGCACAGAAACACGACATTTACAGGTATTTACGCGCAAAACTGTGATGACTTTGTAACTGTTTTTAGACAACAAAAGATAGGCAGTATAATAATGCCATAAAATATTTCTCTTGGCCAGGCTCTCAAGTATTATTACAAGAATCATTCACTGAGAAATCATTCCCAGAATGCATTGCATGGAGCTCTGTGAAAAAAAAATCTACAAGATTTAATTTTGTAGAAAAATAAAAATATACTTGTATTTCTTTTAACATATTAAAATACAAATTTAAAGTAGTGCTGTCAAATGATTAATAAAACAAAACCTCCTTTATAACCAAAACCAAATGCTCCTTATAAAAAATGAAATGTAATATTGTAGTAGTTATAAACTAATAGAAAGAAAAGAACAATTTTATTTTTAAATAGAACTCGTAAATAGAACTATCAATTTTTAATTATTTTTTAATTTTTTTAAGTTCAGAGAGATGAGAGTGTCCACATTTTCTTTAGACAGCTCAGCTCAGTCTGTTTGGGGGTGGGGGTGGCATCGTTGCCTGTCCTGTCGTTTGGGCTGCCTTGTTGAGCATAGCACCGAAAACATAATATTTTACACACTTTATTTCCCCCCCCCCCCCAAATATGACAGTATTAGTCTGAATAATGCGTACCGAACCGAAAGCCTCATACCGAACGGTTCAATACGAATACGTGTATTGTTACATATATACATATATATATAAAAACACATGCATGTACATATTTATGAAAAACATCTTGCTTATATTTTAAATATTTGATATATTTATATTAATATATTATATATAATATAAACATTTACATATTTTCAAAATATTTACTGTATGTTCGTGTATTTACACATACATAAAAATACACAGTGCAGGTATCTTGTATGCGATTAATCGCGATTAATCATTTGATAGCAAAATAAAAAAGTTAAATGTGCTTACACGTGAAGTAGTTACCAAATATTTGTATGTACTTGATTTGTATCCATATTTGGCTCATAATGTTAGCTTACAAGCATAAACTATTCAAATAAAATAGTCAAATCTAGTTACAACTGGACTATTTTTGTTCTTTATGCCAATTTTTTTGTATTTTGTATTTTATGCAAGTTAGTGTATAACGTTTTAATCATAGCAACATGCTAATATAAAATAGTTACATTTAATTTTAAAAACACAAATATTTACCCAATATTTACATGCAGTTCATATTTTGAGGAAAAAATTTACATATCACATTGTTAGCATAGCAACATTAACACAAAGATAGTCGAATCTGATAAGGTTCTAAAGAGGTGGAAAATTTCCAGTAAATTTCAGAAACATTCTATAAATTACAGAATGTTTTGGAATAATTCGACTATTTTACCCAACATTTAAGTGAACTGTGCATTTTTAATGCTAATAATTATGTCACATTTTTTAGCTTAGTGAAAAGATGGGATTTGATCAGAAATTAAGTGGTGTTTATCATTGTAAATATCATCATTTTAATTTCTCTTTTTTGTTTGTCTAGATGACAAAAATCCAGTTCATCAATCAACGACCCGTCTACGAGAAAGTTGTCATACCTGTGGAGGACCATGTGACTTGTAGATGTCAATCACATGTTTCTGCACAACCCCCTCGACTCCAGGCCACACCCCTTCTTCCGCCCAGGCCCCACCCTAAAGTAACATTACCAAAGACACAATCAAAAGAGGAGCTACACCGCAATGATGAACTTAAACATAATCAAAGGCTCCATTTGGAAGATAAAGAGAGTCAGGAACTACAATGGCAGTCGAAATACACAGTCACTCACACACAAGGGTACAGACAAACCCCATACCAACATACACTCACGCACACACCCGTTTATACAAGCAGAGGAAATGTTCCCACCAGACGTATCACATTAGGAGATCCTCACATGATGAGTGATACAACACAAACAGAGGAGGTCGGGCCCATGAAAACCGAACACAGTGGCGATGGCATGGCCAAAAAAAAGACGCAACGGCATTACGACAACCTTCCACGAGAGGATCAACTGACGAAACCATATCAAACAACGGCACAGCAACCAAAAAACAATCCTTCCCACAGTTCTGTCCAATCAGAGCACAGCGTGCCACATGGCAGCCAATTAGACGGTTTTAGTCGCACTTACAGCCACGTTGAAGTCATTGGCCAATCCAGTGGCTTATCAGAAGTACTAAACTCTGACCAATCAGAAGTTAGAAAACACCACCACCACCAATCAGAAGTAAGTTACCAAAATAAGAAGGAAAAGGAACAGCAGCAAGAGGAGACGCAACATTATCTTCGTCACCAACATCATCGACACCATCAGCTTCACCAACATTCTACGCAAGCAGTTAGCCAACAACAGACTAGTACACAAAAACCAGGTCAGTGTATAGAGTCGAGTTGTTAGTGTGTGTGTGTGGTACACATTGTATTGTAATTAGTAGCTTATGCTTCCTGTTATTCTTTCCATTTCTTTAACGTCAGAGGTGGCTTATAAAGTCAAGGGTCAACAGATCATGTAACACTAATCTTGTGATGACTGCCTTGAGATTAATTATTTCAGTGTTCATCCAACCGTCCTTCTAACCACTGTCTTCTATTTTATTCATTATCCCATAGTGACGAAAGCCCCTTCCACCAGTCCCTCAGCCCAACAGACTCCGCCCCTTATCCAGGCCCCTCGGAAGCGCCGACGGAAACACCGGAGGAGGATGAGCAAAGCCTCCATGAGAGCGATGATAATGTAATTTTATTATTGTAGTAGGATAATCGAAAGTGTACGGCTCAGTGGCATGACAAAAAGACAGAAATCTCAATAAAAGAATCACATTTTTAAGTGATAGTTCACCCAACAATAACCTTTAGTTATTCTAAACATGTATTCCGCTCCTTCAGCTGTTAAAACCCAAAAGAAGATATTTAGAAAAATGTTGGTAAACAAACAGTTGACGCTTGCCATTGACTACCATTTTATGAAAAAAAAAAAAAAAAATACTATTAAAGTCAATGGCTACAGTCAACTGTTTAGTTACCAGTGTCAAAACAGGAAATGACATCAGGTCGTAAAATGTCAGGTGGCACGTTTTGCCATAATGCTTTTTACCTTAAATTCTAGATATTTGTTAACTTGAAAAATTATTATTAATAATGATAAGGCAAAGTTTTACGGGAAAATCTAATTTTTCTTTTACACCATGTGACACTTTTAAAGTAATTCATTTTCACTTAGTCTTAAATGATGTGGATTTTTTTCAAAATGATATGAAACTATGAAAGAATGTAAAGAGTATCTTGTGAGCTGTTTTATATGTCCTTGATCCATACACTACTACGCACAGAATACAAAAAAGTTATTTCTGTGTAATTAGTGGCATCAAACAGAACTGCAGAAGTATTTTCTGGCACCTCAACTACCATTGTTCGGCTAGAGAATGCTAAGGTTAATAGCATCTTCCATACATAGACATCACTGGTTGAACCCATTTAAACAGACTGCAGTTGTTTGATACCACTAGCGGCACGGAAATGACACACTGTGGCTTTAACAAAAAAATTCAATTTTCAAGTGAAATCTAATCAGAAGATCTAACCAGATTTGGACCTATATCTTCTAACAGGGTAATGTCCTGAAGAAGACCAAGACTCTGAACTGCTGCCAAAGTCCCAGGAGCAACCACGAAGCTGGGAGTCAGGCTGGAGACACACACAGGATATAGCAGAGACACACTGGAATTTTTTTTATAATAACTGGAAATGTCTTTGATCTTTGCCAAATAAGCTCCCATGAACTACATCTCCCATCAGCCATTGCAGTCATAAGAGGCCACCGGTCCTGTGGACTCTGCACTACGGGAGCTGGTCGTACTCAGGATATCCTGTGAGAAAGGACTTAAAAGGGATTCCATACAGACGCAAACACAGCCTGCCAAATAGTGAGACTGTATTTAAAACAACACAATAGCAGTCTGCCAAATACACTTCACACTTCGGTTAGGACAACAACTGCCAAATGTGGTGCAATATTGACTTGAACTACTGGTTGGCCAAGAATCTGGCTCTAATCAGTAATTAGCTACTTGGGGAAAGTCAAATGCCAATGAATGATGTAGACCCACTGCGAGTCGGACTGGAAAACAACTGTGGACTATTTATCCACTGGAGGAACTACTGGAATAGCAACTGGAGGAAGTTAAAACTGGAATATGTAACTGGAAAGTTGTGAGGACTCTCAAAGAGTGAAACAACTGAAGATATGAAGCTCAGGACTTCCAAAAAAAGTATCAAATACAAATAACTATTACAATTTCATCTCAAAATGTATAATCTGTACATTTTTCAAGCTAGTTAAACACTCCTAAATAGGAAAATATCAGCTGGTTAGATATGAAATCAGTGAGTAAAAGCACTTACAAAGTCGTATGGACATTTACCATGGTAATATGATGGTATTCGTTAAAGTACTTTGGAGTACCATGTATATACCATGGTATATGAATATGGTTATCCATCTGATACCATGGTACTGCCACAGTACTCTTTTGTAGGGATCTCTCAGTATCATGGACACTATTTAATAGGTGCAAAAACACTGGAATAACATACACTGGACTATAAAGTGCTGAATGCACTTAATGTTCGCATGTTGGTAGATGCACGGTCAAATAGTACATAATTCAATATTTAAGCAAAATAAAAAAGATTGTGTTTAGCCATAATGCGGTTACCGTGAAATACTCCCATCCTGTAGGGGGCGGTATGTAGTGCTCTGACATTTTATGCCTGCTGTTCCCAAACGTCCGTCTGTGCATTCAGCTGCTTCTGGAATCTTGTAAAGCTATAAAATAACTGTTTGTAAATGATGCATTTCTTTTCTGGCTTTTTACGTAACTTATTTATGAAAGGTAGATGCGCTACCCATCTGCTTTCCAAGAGTAATTAATTGTTATTTGTTTTAATGAAAATGTAATAATGCTATTTTAATATAAATATAAAAAAGTGTTAAATTTATCATTGGTGTGACCTTTTTTTCCCAGTTGAATCCAAAAATAATCCTTTTCTGCTGGAAGCATATTGTATACATTGAAAGATGACCATGGCTATGGTTTAAGTAACATAAGCATAGCATAAGTTCTTGTTTTCAAAAACCCTGGGCAGTCATAAGTTGAACCATTAAATTAATGGTCTCAAAAACAAAGCGTATGCCACTAATATGTCCTCAATATTTGTGAGTTTATGTCTCACAATTCTGACTTTGAGTTGCAATTGCAAGATTATATCGCACAGTTCTGAGAAAAAAAAAAATTCAGAATTGCCAGTTTATAGATGTGAGAAAGAATGTGAGATACTGTGAAGATAAAAAGTTGAAAGTACCCTTTTTGTTATTTATTTATTAATTTTTTATTCAGTGGCTTCAGGCTTTCATAATTATCTAAATCCTCTAAAGCCATTCCAAATTTGCTGGCCATCTTGGAAAATGCACCATTAATTGTATTATAGTTATGCAAATGCAGTATTAAACAAGATTGTGTTTCTGACTGGCAGATAAACAATCTTAGAAAATAAGGTGCCATGAATTCTACATTTTTACCCCAAATCAACATAAACACACAACATGTTCATTCTAATGCTTCCTCGGAAATCAACCTTTGTGACCACTTCAACGTTGTGTTTATGTGTGTTTGTGTGTGTAAATATAGATGATTATAAACCAAATCTAGATATTATCAAAATCTCTTGAAATCAGATTTGGCAGCCATCTTGAAAAGTAGCGTTTTTTTTTAAGTAGCATTAGCTGTGCCGTACAAAACAAGAGTAGGCCTATGTTTATCTGCCAATCTGCAATACAATCGTCATAATTTATACTTTTTTTCATCTTAAATCAGGACAATACGCATGCTAATGCCTCGTCAGAAATAAAAGTTCATAGCGTCTTCAAAACGTCGTTTGTGTGTCTATACATATGGATGATTCTGCACAGCATGAATCTTTCTGAGCGTGTAGCGTGTGGTGGTCACATTACAGTTGTGATTTGTGTGTGAGAGGGTGACAGGTCGCAGTGGTTACCAACAGTCGTCATAGCAGCACAGATGGACGTGTACGCAGAGGGAGATCAGGTGGTGTAACAGATACGAGAGGGCTGGCCGGGAGGAGATGAACTGATAAATGTTTCACAGGCAAAGCAAATAGATGGGAGAGAAAGCCGGAATGAGAACGTAGGCAGACTGTGGGTCAAACGGCAAAGTGAGGAGTCTGAAAGAGGGCAGACAAGGAGAAAGGGAGTTTGAGAGAGACATGTAGGGAGTAACGCTGTTATAAGTGCTAAATCTTTTAGAACGCAGGCAAAAGTCTTCACAAGGGCCCAGTGGACACAAAGTGGGAGGTCTGTGGGGGCCCCGACATAGGGGCTGCCTCGTCAAGTGAGGGTCTAAGATGAGTTTCAAGAGTAAAAATAAATAGACACAGCAATAATTTAGAGACCCCCAAAGATATGACCAAGATGTTAAAAATGCACACTAATAAAATATTCTTTACATAAAACTAGCGAGGTGCCTTTAAGACAGCATACCTAAGTAAAGATGGAACGCTATACAAGTACATCAACTCCATGTATCACACAAACAGTGTTCATAGAAATAAGAAACACTACTCACATTCCAACAGAGCTTGAATTTGCAGAATGAAGGTCTTTGCACATCTACATTTCAGAAATTTTTGTATTACGTTAGTATTGTATTTGTCATCCTTTCCTAAAAAAAAAATGCTATCTACGGGTGCGAACACGCAGAAAAATGTTTTGTGTGCAATGACCTTTAGCCTTTGAATTAACAGAAAAATTTAAAGTGACCATGATATGCACATTTTGGTTCCCTTACTGAAAAGCATGGATGTGATTCTGCCTAAATGCAGTATATGGCAGCATAATTTGGTTGCCTACATTGGGTAGGAACATATGGAAGTCCATTTTCCATATGTAACCCTGAACCACAAAACCATGGGGTTGATAGGTATATTTCTAGCAATAGCCAAAAATACAAAGTATGGGTCAACATTATCGATTTCACTTTAATGCCAAAAATCATGAAGATATTTAGTAAATCCCCTACCAAAAATATTTTAAAACATGTAAAAAAAAAAATTATTAGTAATATGCATTTGCTAAGAACTTCGTTTGGACAACTTTAAAGGTGATTAAAGGTGAGTTATTATTATTAATTTTTTTTTTTTTGAGCCCTCAGATTCGAAAATTGCAAATGGTTGTATCTCAACTAAATATTGTCCTATCCTAACAAACCATACATCAGTGGAAAGCTTATTTAATTAGCTTTCAGATGGTTATTAAGACTGGTTTTGTGTTTCAAGGTCACTTATGTGAAATTATGAGATACTAAAACCATAACTATGAGATAAAAATTAATTTATTTAAGGTCATAATTATGAAATAAACAGGTCAAATTATAAGATAAAAAGTCATACATTTAATATGAAAGGTAAAAATACGGAGACTCTAAAAAGTAGTTATGAGATTTAAATTGAAATAATGACAAAAAAGCCAACAATTTAGATAAAGTCATGAGTCATTTTAACACTAAAAACTTAAATCATGAAAAAAGTTAAAATAATGATTAAAATGTTTAATTATGGGATAAAAGTTGTAAATATTACATGCAAGTTGTTATTAGATCAAACATTGAAACTATGATGAGATACTAAATTATAATTATGACATCAATCTGACATTAAAGTTGAATGTCAGACATAATGAGTTATAATTATATCATAATAATTGTTATCCAAATTATGATATCATGAAAAAAATGGGATAAAATGTTCTAATTATGACATAATATATTAAAACTTTTTATGTCATAAGTATGTATTTTTATCTTTTATTTATGATGCCATAAAATGCTGTCTAGGAAGGCAGCTTCCTAAGTTTTGGAATAGAACTTTTGTCTCTTTAAAAGTTCAGCCAAGAATTTTCTTTTCAAAGTCTTTCATTCAGACTGCTCTGATATTGTTTGGAAAGTTACAGTTATAATGCCTTTTAAGATACAAAAACCAAATATGAAAACAACTACAGAACCGAATTGCAGCTTAGAAAAAAAATTTTTCTAGCATTTTATTCTGTGAACTTTATTCAACCCAAAGTGAAATGGTTCAGACTCGGAGGAGGATGGCCTAAAACATTATTGAGAGTGAATACATCCCTGCCTGTGTGTGTGTGTGTTGTGATGCATGCTGTGGTTTTGTTGTGTTGGCGTGATGTGAGAGCTCCAGCTGACCCCTGGCACACCCTGCAGCTTACCCTCACTGAACCCACTCACACCTGGGCTCCACCTAGCCTGATCTTCCCTGCCCCAGTCAAACCTCCATCCATCTACACTCCTCAAACAACCACCCTACAACTCTGCGAATTAACACGTGTGTGTGCATCCAAAATAAAGTGCAGATTTAACCTCAAACGCATGGGTGTGTAGCACATATACAAGAAAAGGGTAAAGACAGGGTCAAATTTGCTTTAGAATCATGGCTAGGGGATGTTTTACAGGAAATGTCGCAAACTTAGAGACTATTAAGTACAACTCTTCCTTTTTATTAAACAATATGTCAATAACTATGTTTCCATCCAAAGAATCAAATCAAACGTTTACGCAAAACTGGAAAATCGCATAAAACACAGTTTCCATCCAACGCAATGGTTTTGAAACTTCACAAACCAGTTTCAAAAGCATCCATCACTACCAATTACACATATTATTTCTTTGAATTCAAATGTCAAAAAGGTTTTGTAAGCATTTTCTCAGCTGGTCTTTAACAGTGATGAATCAACTTTTTATGAGTTCCTGGACCATCTGAGGTGTGTTTTGGCGATGATTTCCTGTGTGCATTATTTATACATTTGTGTGCTCTGTGTGTTTTGGCTGGCACGGATATAGCTGATAATGCGTGGGTGGAATAAGGCCTAATGTGTGAGTGTCATAATCAGCATCAGATCGCGCAGGGCTGGTAACGCTACACACAGACCTGTGCCAGATTTAGCAGCCGTGTGTAAGGACACACTCTTAAAGGGACAGATACAGCCCACAACATACACATGGGACACAGATTGAAATTATAAAAATGAAATTTAACAGAGGGTTTGTATTCGCAATCTAAAACGTGAGTAATTTGTTACAAAAAAAGCCACAGTGACGATTTTGTTTTCTTGAATGCATGATATTTTAAATGTAGGTTTAAGGCCTGTTTAGACAGATTTCACTAAAATCTGGCCACACTTTGTCCGCAATTTGCGTAAAAAAAATTGTTTCTTCCTCTGATTTTCACTTTTGCCTAGCGAAAGTAAGTTCGAACAAATCCTATTGGTTAGCCAGTTTTTACTTAACAGTATGATGGAATAGAGATTAGAAACTTTCTCTGAAAAATATCCTTTGCATTGCTGGCATGCAAATGTTTGTATTGATCTGGCACATTAACTGCTAATTTAAGTAAAAAATGTTTGTCGCACCAAATACTTGTAGTTTTCCCAATATACAGTATTTAGTTTTATTTTATATTTAGCAATTTATAATTTAACATTGACGTAGCTACAGTATATTTAACATACATTTTATAGATAGATGTTTCATATTCATTAATTTTGGAACTTATATGGAAAGCTGTTGCTAGAGTAAATTTAAACGTATTTCCTAAAATTTGATCATATTCTATCTATATAAGCACATTCTATGGAAGTCCTTATCAGATTTCAATGCATGAAAACGAAAAACCTTCTTTTTCAAAAACAAAATCAGCAACACTCTCAAGATCCTACAATTTCCATCGCAGTTTGTAATCGCTGCATTCATCCCAGAATTCAATCTGACAGTTAATCTTAACTCTTTAATCGGTTTTGTGTCATGACCTAATCTCGCTGTGTGACTAATGTCTTCCCCTCAGACAACACATCTGACACATATCGCATGAGTCAATGCCTGCAGGCTTCACAAACATGGACAAGCTTGACAGACAATCCAGATCTTCTACTTTCACAATTATTTTTAGGTTATGTGTCCATGACATATAGCTGATCTCAGGAATGTACTGTAATGGTTTCTCCCTCATTGTGCAGTACTGTGTCAATATTGTCTGTCTGTCTTTGCCGGTTTGTGAATTCCTCCCTTTAGAAAGCGCTCAGTAGAGGGAAGCCCACCCAACTAAAGTCAGAGACCTCTCAACTGCACCATGACTGTCAAAGTGTGTGAGAAAGAGAGATCACGGCCCCACTCAAGCATCTACTGAGAGGTATGTGTTCTTTCACTACAACTGACAGCACTGAAAACAATTAGCTTTCTACTTCCGCTGATTGTAATTTAGACCTACACATTTTTAAAAGTAGTTTTTTCATTATCTTAATGACAAAAATGTGTAAAAATCAGAAACTTTTGTGAGTTGCAGAGCTTACTTTCTGCAATAAACCATAATCCAATGGAAAAACCTTATTATTTTCTTGCAGAGTAAACCATGGTAATGCTAAAATCTGGGATCGCCTACAAAAAAAAAAAAAAACTGTCATAACTACAGTGTTGTATTAACATAAATAGTTAAATGTATAAAGCAAGCAAAGGGTGATCTGGCTAATTGTTTTTCAAATGGTTATAATTATTTACAGTACATGTGTCACGCCATCATTGTCAACTGATCCCAGCTCAGCCATCTTCACACGCTCCCAGTCACCAGACTACTGATTGATGACACCTGATTTCAATCAAGCTCCCTACATGCAGTAGTAACTGTGTACACCAGAGAGAAGACGGCTGAGCTCAAGGTAAATACCTTTTACTCACCTTCAAGCTGGATCTTTATGGACATTTAAATGCTATGTTTCCATGGAATTAAAGCTCTTTCAAGACTTTTGAGTATCACAGCACTTACAGTACCTTCACCGAGCACCGAGAACAAGGGACCATGATCTTGTATGAGCATTGAATTGATTGATGTCAAGATAATTTACCAGATTCAGTACCCACCTGCTTTGTTCTGGATGGAACAACGTAACACGTGAGATAACCCACTTGTTGACTTACCTGTATTACTTACCTTGTTTTACTCGCCTGTCTTCGTAGAGCCCTGTCGCTTCATAAAAGAAAGAAGGAGGTAAAGTGGCAGTTTTAGCGATCAGGAGATCGCCATTTAAAGAGACTGTAAAGTATCACTGGTGAAGCGATCTGGAGATCGCCCTGCTGAATATTCCCCTTTTGATGTATCTGTTTGTCAGCCATTCCTAACGTTGGTGATTATCTGATTTGTTGAATAAACCCTTTGGCGTGCCTCCTAGCAGAACCTGATTTTGCTGAGTTCGGCGTGTCCCTGGGTCAACATCTTTGTTGACCCTGGAACAACATTGTGATTAGCCA
>JAUCMU010000047.1:10530436-10545820 GCA_032275025.1 Enteromius treurensis | reverse complement strand
ATTTATCCACTTTGGGACCCGGTTTCAAAAAATAGCGGTTTCAGTCTCCTAAAACGCCGGATCCGTGTGGACGAAACACCAATACGCTAAAAAATGTATACGTATACAGCGAAACGCGTCTCCGTGTGGACAGGCCCTAGTTCTGTGTCCATTAGGAAGGGCTCATCCCTATGCCCTAATCCCTTCAAAGGGTTTACCCCCCAGAGTGTTGGGGACCAAACAACTGTTCCTCCAAGTGCCCTTCTGCATCATCATCCCGTTCCCAGACAATTGTGCCATCATCATGCAAAGAATCGGTTAAAAAAAAATCCACAAAAATTGCCCTTCCTTGAAAATCCTTCATTCCGACGGGCCCTTTGAAGTGGACAGTTTTGAGCAAATAGCAGCCATGATGTTTTTCACATATCTAGTTTGGAAACGCACTGAAAAAAAAGATAAAGGCTATGATAAAAAAGGGCATAGCTACATAAGGTATAAAGGAAGAATGTGACATTTGGTCAGGTATGGTTCCTCATACTAGTAATTTAGTAAAACTATTTACCTCATATTCAAAATCATAATGAATAAAGCTGTAGTCAAAGAGCATAATGTTAATTTTGTTACTTCGTGTCACTCTTTTAAATTAAAAGCGCGAGGTTAACTTTTAACTTTAGAATGCCGTGCCATTCGCTTGACGCTGCAAAAGGCAGGAGTGCAATGGTCAAACACGTCAGTCTAGTGCGTTTAAAGCAGGATAGTGCAATGGGGGAAAAAACACGTTCTAAACAAATGATTTTCATCTTCTCTTCTTCGTCCTCTAATTACTCCTTATTTATTAGCAGGAGGACGGTCCATTTGTGGATCCGTTCTCTTTCTATTTTGGACTCTCTCTGCCTTTATTTCAAGTCTTCGTTTTTCTCTTCCACAGCCAACACTGTGTCTGAGTATTGCTGAGGCAGGGTAATGTAATAAGGCCTGTAGAAATAGTGAAACACTCTTGCATGGTTAGAGAACAGAGGGTCAAACAGTACAGAGAGAGGGAGAGAGAGAGACCCTGTATTAGTCATTTAGGCAGGATCAAGTTACAGTAACAATATTCTGATTTCTAACAGATGGCAAGTGCTGTGTTAAAAGGGAATCCCTAAGAGGAAGACAGATTTTTGACTCGTCAGGACTCTGTTTCCTGTTCTGACCCTTGAAAACCCATTAGAATATAGCATATATATATATATATATATATAATGAGTGTTTTGTTTAGTGTTGGTGACAGTGTAATTTATCTGGTTTACTCTTTTCACATTTTAAATTTTGTACCAAATTTGTTTTAAACTTATCTTTTAATGTTAAGTGCAAAAAGATTATACCAGGATTTTATTGTGTAATCATATAAAACATAGGTAACCGTAATCTAATTTGATTAAAATGTAATATAATCCAGTAATAAACACTCTAATTTTGGAATCTGATTATGTAATTTAGATGACATGTAATCAGTTTCTTCCAAGACCTATATAAATAAATAATTTAATACAATGCTGTAGAATTATTTGTCAAATTGTGTCCTAATGCCACAAGGAATGTTTTTCGTACAGCTCCTTGTGCTACTTTCTTCTCTGACGTTCCTTCTCACATGAACTGCTATCTGTCTGTCTGCCCAAGAGAAATTCTCCTCACCTGCTAGAAGCCAAAAGTGAAGGAGGGATGAATGTCAATGTCAATCGCACCATACAGAGATCAAGAGTCAGTGAAATAAAAATAAATACATTTGTTCATACATACAAAAAAGCTACCAAATAGGTAGCTTGGTTATATATATATATTTATTATATATTTTTTTAAATTCTATAAATCTTACATTTGTTTCATATAAAATAATAATGAATGCATTTAAATGTTTTTTATATAATGATTCATTTATATATACATATGAATGTAATAATTATCTTAATATAAAATAAGCAAATAAATACAAACTGTGCAGGAAAAGAATGGAAATCCCTGTGCAGTTCATCATATGTGTGTGCATGCGTTTATGCGGTAAGTATTTCACATCAGTTAGTTGAGACGACAGGATTGAGTGCCACTTTCCGAGGTGCCAAAGAGAAACTGCTGAGAGTTGACAAGCCCACACAGTCATTCACATTACTCTCCATATGACAGGCTGCACTGTGACCAACACTGTAAATGTTACAATACATCAAATATACACAATAATGAAAAAAAAAAAAAATTTAAATTGTCCCAACACAAAGCCCTCCGATTATCAAGCCATATATCCACAGACCACACCCTGTCATAGAGTGTGAAGATGTTTAAGGTCACTCACCTTGACTGCCACCAGATAGAGGAAACTAATAAATTTGGTTTCACTAAGAGCAAAAGGGGAAGCAACATATACACTGGTTAAAGCTCAGGTACTGTACTAAAGAACCCTGAGATGCACTGTGAGACTTGATGATTTATCTGCAAAGAGAGAAAGAAGCTGAGGGAGTAATGCTAGCATAGCTATAGAAAGTGATTTATGGAACGAGGGGACATCTGAAACCCAGCTGGTTTGATATAGATGTTCTTATTAATACAGGGTCACATTACGGGGGATCACGCAGGGCTATGTATACCCTCCATGCACCGGTGTTGTGTGTAAACATGTGTAAGGAGGTTCTCCCTGTCTTTCGTCAACTGTCTTTAGTATGCGTTAAGTATGAGTGAAACCCATCCCGGGTCTGTTTCGGTGGCGGCACGTCACTGTAAATCTTGAACAAAGATATTTCAACACCGGGGCGATGACAAGAACCTGGAGATACGAATTATGGCATGTCACATTGCTATCAGAAAGTCTGAATATTTGGGAAAAAGACTTTAATGTTACCTCATGTCCCACTAGAACATTGATGTCATCGACATGTACAGTTGTTGTGTAATGTCCTGAATTTAGCAAATTGTACTTCTTTTTGTGCTCAAAAAGCATTTTACTTGATTTACAGCCATCCTTAAGTATTCATGTCCTCTTTTATGATAAAAAACATGTACTTTGTTGTGGGACATTACTTGTTGTTGTGCAGACGCATCAAACTGTAATAGAATTAATTTTATAAACAAGGGTTTGGTGTCTGAAATTCAGTGTGCTAAACATTTTAATTGTTAATGAATTGTTGTTAATGCTGAATTCTATCAAAGCAAAATAATTAATTGTTTTGGAAATCTGAGTTTATACAGTATTTCACAAGGGGGGAAAGTCAAAATTGTGAGACGCAAATTTGGAATTGCGAATAAAAAGGTTCTGAGAAAGAGAGTTTAGAGTTTATATCTCACAATTCTGACTAAATGTAATTCCATTAATCTCTTTTCCATCACACTCCAAAGAAAATTGTTTAGTCAAATTTCAAAAAGCTGCTGCTGTTACATAAAATTCACAACAAAAATCATAACAGCTGATGAAAACATGCATTCAACTACTTTTTTTTTTTGAGTGACAAACAGGTGTCAGAATGGAGAGTTGCAAACAGGTTTTTGTACTGGGTATTTCTCATTTTCTATAAGTGACACCCACTGCGTAAGCATACAATTACAATTTAATTCAGGTCATCTGCTGTTTTTTACTCATTGGTCTAAACCAGGGGTAAGCAACGTAGGTCCTGGAGTGCCAATGTCCTACAGAGTTTAGCTCCAACCCTGAAAAAACCCTCACCCTTACCCTGTCTGAAGCCTTAGTAGTCCTGAAGACCTTGATTAACTTGTTCTGGTGTGTTCGATTTGGGGCTGGAGTAAAACTCTACAGGAAATCGGAACTCCAGGATTGACGTTGCCTACTCCTGGTCAAAACAAATGTGTACCAGATAATCATGCTGGTCATTGGGCAGGCCTTTTATGCTTCATTTCAGAGGTTCTTTTGTAAAACATCTAGAAGTCTTGATAAAACATTGTCTATCAAGAAAAGAATTAAAAAAAAAAAAAAAAAAACACTGAATAAGTGGGTGATGGCTATTGAGCTCCTTAGGACCCAGCTAGTAGTCATTTGAGTTAATTGTGTGTCGCACCTTCTGTGGTGTGCTGGGTTGCTGTCAAGGAGGAGCATTTCAAGTTAGTCACTTATTTCCATTTCAGTCAGGATGTAGGCAGTAGACAGCAAGGCAGTACACTAGGGTTTGTAATGGAGCTTTAGAAGCTGAAGACAGAGGAGCAGACAGAGATTTATTGTGAGGACACAAGAAGTCAAATGGGACCTGATTATTAATAGTAGCATTTGATTCGCTTGTGCCACCAAGAAAGTGATCTCACACACACACACACACAATCCTTCATTCTCCTGCGTGTTGTGTTATGACCCAGTCTATCCTGAAATAGACATAGGGTAAGCCAGAGTATATAAGACGCTTGGTGGATCCCATCTCTCACCTCTGGCTCTCTCTCCAAGTCTCTCCTCCAGCTTTCCCTTCACACAGGTAAGGTTAAAGTTTAAGGCATATCACTTCCTCTGAGAATACCCTAGAAAATGGACATTAATGAAACAACTAAAGTGAGAGTAAAGAGCAATAAAATGATAATGTGAATAGCGTCACTTCGATTATTTGGTCTCAGAGGAATCTGATAAGAAATGTTTGTGTTCATATTGCGATCGATTGGTAACTGATATCTTGAAACATCTAAGCATGTTTGAGAACTTTTGTAAAGTTTTAGGGAAAACTCTCTATTCTAAATCCTGTCAATAAGCATTTCTTTCTTCTTTATGTGTTGTTTGCATAATCTGGTTTGCAGTATAACCACTCTTCAAAACAAAGGTTCAAAAAATAGATTTTTGAAGTTGTTCCATTTTTGGTTCCTGTAAACATTATTAGTAGAACTATTTTCCTAGCGTGAATAGCATTTCACAAATCCACAAGAAACTTCATTTTCTTAAGGAGCCTTTGGTGCAATGTAAAGGTTCCATGGATGTTAAAAGTTAACCAATAAAGATCATTCACTTTAAAGAGTGCAAAAGCAGCCACTGCACAAAGGAAAAGATACTTCAGGGACTGAAGGTTCCACTGGTGTGACCCTGAATGATGCATCAGTATTGAGCTTGCGACTGTTTAGGTCATTGCACACTGAGTTCCAAATTTTCATCCCACTTTTTAGCATGTTAAAAAATAAATATGACCTCATGTGTTGTCAGTCACATTTACAGGTTTGATTTTCTGCATTTTCGGATTAGTAAAAAAAATATTTAGATAGGAAAGGATGACGAATTAAAAAAAACGCATACGAAAATTTCGGACTCAGTGTGCAATGACCTTTTGTGAGAAAGGCCAAAATTCAAATACTCAAACAATATGTTGACAGTCATTGTGCATTAGAACTTTCTGCGTAATTTATGTCTATTTGTAGTTTTTTATTGGTGAGGCTACTGTGGCAGCTGCATAAACAGTTGCATAGAGCTTGTAAACACCTACTGCGCAAGGATGAATCGTTAAGAAAACACCATCTCATCTGTCATGCCATATATTTTTACATTTGAATGATCGTCGTTTGTTGTGCTAGAATTGGCTATAGCTAATGGTTTCTTTTAGTATTCAGTTATTTCTCGCAGGCTCAGCATGACAGTTTTAGGATAGTTTTGTGTGTAAAGTGTAAAGTTGACACCTTAGAAGTGTAAAGACTGGTTCAACATCTGGTTTCAAACACCGGTCTCTAATTGGTTGCTGCAGTTGTGAAGTGTTAGATGAGGTTAAGCAGTCAGATCTCCCTTTGCGTCACAACGAAGACACCTCAAATGTCACTTCACTTTATAATCTGTGATCTCATTCCCCCCCACGCATATATAGTCTAAACTACAGAAGGATAGAGTTTCTCAAGAGGGCAAACACATTCTTCTACGAAGGCCTTTCTGCCCAACCCAATAGACTTGGATGAAACATACCTCAACTTAAATAGACAAACATACAAACACATACACAGCTGTCATGCCTTGCGCATGCCACCTTTGCAACATATAAATGCTGTAAAGTTATTTACGGGGCGACAGGAACTCTTGCAATCATGAGAGGCTGAGATGAGAGCAATCGAATCTGTTCTCTTGGCAGCGGAGCTCATTGTTGGTTAGTGTTCATTACAGCAGTTGCCTGAGCTTGGACACTAATGGATCTAATAGTAAGCTGATACAGCAGGAGGATTTGGTTTAACATCAGTACCTTTGGAATAGTAACTGCCATTTGCCATTTGGATATTAACAGGAGAATCAAGTTAACTTGAGAATCAAGATTTCTTGACAGCATTTGCGGTTTCGATACTTAAGTTTGGAACACAAACTAATCTAAAAAGGCAAGAACACCAAAGAAGAAAATGGTTTATCCTATACTATAGCGCCCCTTGTGGACACTACTGGCAAATGCTTCATGCACCTGCGTGGCTTCATAAATTGAGTTTTGGTGCATCGACACATGAAACCGAACCTGAAATCACAGCTATAAGGGATTGTTTTTGTGGACGTGATTGAAAGTGTGTTTTAGGTTATAGAAAACAACTAAAATTCGATATACAGACATCAGGTAATACGTCTGTATAGTAATACGAAACGTGTTTATAGTTTTAGAACTTTTTAACTTTTCGCTAAAAAAAACTTCTTCAACTTTTAGAACTTTAAGAAAAGGTTAGTCATCTCAGAGGTGAAAGACATAAGCAAAATAAACAGATATAATATAAACAAGGCAACACAATAAAATTAGCGCTGGATTAGAGACATGACTGTAAAATCCCTAGCAGTAAAAATAAACTCAGCCCACTTCCATTTTGTAAGTCTACTATTGCATAAGTGTATGTGTTATGTATATCACATGCATATATTGCGAAACTGAATGTAATGCATTAGATAATAGTTTTCCTGGCAAACAAACATTAAAAAAGACTAAATGACTATTTTTTAGTGTGTGTCCCCGTGCTGCTCAAAGCCTGCTGGGAAATCCTGCAGTGCTGATAAAGACACTTTGACGCTTTGGCATCCATTTATATCAGTTATTATCCCCTAATATTCCTCTCTCTGTCTTTCTCTGGCTCTTGTAGCTGTCAAGATGGCCATGAAAAACCTATTGAAAGAAGACAACATCAAGAAAGCCCTTGATCAGTTCAAAGGTGAGTTTAGTTATAAATAATAACACTTTCAAGTTTCATTTGTTAATATTAGTAATAGGAGTAGCTTGCTTAAAAATAAGGTAACACTTTAGAATAGGGGATTCAACATATCACAACTTGTAAATGACTTGTAAATTAATTAACTAAACATAATAATCACTTATTAATCATTTGTGAAAGTGAAAGTGTTACCAAAAATAAAAACTACCCCATGATCAAGCCATCCTAGATGTATATGACTTTCTTTTTTCAGATGAATACAAACTGAGTTTTATTTAAAAAAAAATATATAATAATAAAATAAAATGCCATGGTTCGTCCAAGCTTAATAATGGCAGTGGATGGGTATCAGGATTTTGAGTGCTCTGGGGGCTAAAAAAGGCCTCCTAAAGTGAATAGATGCATTTGTGAAACAAAAAAATCTAGGATAAAATATATTGGATTAGATAGATATTAGCCAAAAGGATAATGTATTCCCACTTTTTTAAACAAAACATGGTTCTTTTCAAGACTAGCATATTTTCCCCAGAGCTAAGCTACACCTACATCCTACATCATCCTCTAGAATGTGACTTTCTGGTGAACCACTGACTATACATACTTTTTTTCCATAGTATGGAAGTCTGTTTTATTACTGACACTCATCAAAATATCTTCTTTTACACTCAACAGTAGAAACAACCTCATGAGTTGCTGCTGACAAATTCATTGGGTGAACAAAAGCTTATCTGAACTGTAAAATCTAACTTGATATTTTATTAACGAGATTACAGCTTAGTTCACACTGCAGGTTGAAGTGGCCAAAAAATCAGATTTTTTGCCCAAATATGACCCATATCTGATTTTCTTATGACAGTCTGAACAGCACAAATCCGATTTTTCAAATCACACCCAGACCGCTTTCATATGTGGTCCTAAATCGGATACATATCCAATGTTTTCCAATGCACCTCAAGTCTGAACAGTCATGTGGCATTAAATGCGGTTTTTACGTCATTGGAATGTGACAGACGTCTGGAGGAGGCAGGAAGATTAAAATAGCAATAGCAGACAACTTTTTTTATTTAATCTCTGATTGCACATTAACCTAAAAATGGCTAAATACACTCTAACACAAGCGGCATTCGAGTTTATTTCCGCAAACACTGCATCTGACAACATGTCTTCTACTGCACGTTCCGTTCACTACAGTGCCGTATATGGTGCACACATGAGGCTGATCGAGGACAAAAAAGACCTGCAGTGTGAACTTAGCCTACGTTAAGACGGATAAACTAATGTGGTTGCAGTTTACTAAAGTAACAATTACAATGTGGCACAATTCTCCAAAGGCTCAAATTTTTTTCTGTGGTGGGCAGTGCAATGTCATCATCTGAGGTGTCTTTTTTCATTAACAGCTGCGGACAGCTTCGACCACAAGAAGTTCTTTGACGTGGTGGGACTGAAGGCTTTGTCTGCTGAAAATGTGAAGTTGGTCTTCCAAGCTCTGGATGTGGATGCCAGCGGCTTCATTGAGGAGGAGGAGCTAAAGTGAGATACGCTTTACAAGCGGCTGCATGGTTTTATATTCATGCCAACTCTCTCTGAATAAAATCCTTTGCGCAACAGCCATAAATTAGTTTTATTCTCGTGTCGTTTGGCCCATCTTCAGGGCTGGTACCTCATTCTGCCTTTGAGAATGAGAGTCTCCTGTTGGCCTCAAGGACACAGGACAACCGCGAGCAATTCCCGTTTGCATTGATTGGCTCTATATATCTCCTCTGGCAGCATCCCTTGCCCACTATTATTCATTATCAGTACATGACTGTCCATCATTGGCCAGCAGCAGGGAAGTGTGGGGTTGCCAGATTGAGAAAAAGAAAAGACTTCAGCAGAGAGAGATCAGGGGAGACCTTTTTTGTACTACAACTCCCAGATTGTGGTTTTTAATGGTAATGGATATCTAATTAAGTTAATTACTTAAATTAATTAGAATTACTGACACACCCACAAGTTCTTCCAAAGTTGTGTAATTCTCTTTCTCCTGTTGAACAAAAGAGAAGATTGAATCGACAGTTGATGGTAGCCAATGATTTTCAAAATATTTTTCCACCATACAGTACTATGAAAGTAAATGGCTTCAGTCAACTGTTTGGTTACCAACAATCTTCCATATATACTGTATATACAGTATTCAACATTTGAAGTGGATCAACACCTTTCATCAAAGTTGTCCTAAAATCTAAAACTAACTGCGTTCTTGTCAAACTTTTTTGATCCACTTCAAATGTTGACTGCTGTATATATATATTTGTGGGTGTTCAACAGAAGAAACTCATACATGTTTGGAACAACTTTAGTTGTGTCAAGGATTACAGAACCTTGGTTTTTAGGTGAACTGTTGCTCTAAACCCCTCCAAAGTAAGTCGAAACAATTTCTTGTGGGCATCAATGTTTAACTCGCACACTAGAATGCTTTTTGAATTATATTATCATATTTAATCACTTGACTGTTGTACCCAAGCTGTGACCTGATTGAGGTTTATCCCTTCTCTTGGCCAGGTTTGTGCTGAAGGGATTTTCTGCAGATGGTAGAGATCTCACCGATAAGGAGACCAAAGCATTCCTCACTGCTGCCGACAAGGATGGAGATGGGAAAATTGGCATAGATGGTGAGAGAACTGCTCTTAAAGGAGCAGTACCTCTTTATATTATAACACAGTGTTCGCTCTAAAAATTAAGATTTTTTCTTGAGCGACAAAAATCCTATAAAATTTTATCCACAATTTTCTTGCAGAATTTGAAGCTTTGGTGCACGAGTAAATCATCAATAATTGGCAACCCTTTACACCACTACTCTCCTGTGAATACCTACAGCCAATCATAGTGTACGTCTCTACACATCCTGCCACGAGCCAAGGAGCAGAACCGCCTCATTTATTTATTTACTTTTTCTTTTTTTTATACATACAAACTCTGTATTTTAGTTAGCATACCACGTCTCTCATAGAAACCTGGAGATTCCTGTACTGCTTTAACCTCCATCTCTTCTTTTATTCTTTATTTTGGCACGTTTCTCTGTTTATGCCTCAAAATGCTCTTTTCTTCTTCTTATCTCGCTCCATCTGTCATCCCTTCCCTTTTTCGCTCCTCTCTTGTGATAGAGCCACTGAACACAATGAATACATGAAGAGAAGGATGAGACGAAATGAGAGAAAAAAAAAATCAAGAGAGATCAAATAAAGCCATGCGTTGAGAAAGAAATACTGCAGTTTTCATTTATTTAATTGACTCATCTAGTGTCTTGTATTAAAAACATAATAATAATAACAATTAAATAGTGATTATTTGATCAAATAAGGGCAAACTTTTCCAGCTGGGACTTAAAATTAAATCGATGTGCACCGATGGTTTAAGGGAATTTATGCAGAAGAAATTTTGTGATTAATTATATTTTTTGTGTAGATTTTTCTTTTCTATTAGTCAGGAAATTAAGGCATGAAATTGACAGCCCTAAAAAAACATAAAAATTAAATAATAATGCTCACCTTGTCAATCACAATCACACACAATAAATATACACGATTTGTTCCTTTGTAATAAATAACTAATTTAACTTAAAACACAAAAACCTTCTGTAAAATTTGCTCTAAACCTATAAAAAAATACTCACAAAAACATTTACATATATCTATCAAATACACAACATTCAGACACAAATATATAGAAACAAATCAGACTTAACACCATAAAACAACACAAGTCAGTTTTGTTTTTAAGACTACTTTAACACTCTCCCTTTTTTAAGTGTTTTAAGTGTTTAAACTCATGGGTTGTCATCAATCTGATATCATAAACCTGTTCTGTAACTTTTGGTCTTTTTGGAGGATGCCTTTTTATAATGTCCAATTTCATTTATCATGATTTAGGTCACTACATATAGCTGAAGGAAAATGTAAATAATGCACTGAGGGAGTGACACTATACAGCTGGACAATACTAATTTAGATTAAATAGTGCATTTAAATCAAGTTTTCATTCTAAAGTTAAAGTTAACAAATTGAGTTTGACATTTATTATGCTCAGAGTGAACCAGTCAGTGTGTAGGTGAAGTTTGATTTTTGTGGTAGTTACTGTCAGTGGATTCGTGGTGCTGATCTGTCGTTGGTGACTGTGGGACGGAGCTTCACGGTGGCAAAAGGATTTGATCCTCTAGAAAACAAGAAGAAAACAGACAACTAAGCACGACTGACCCCAAATTCTACTGTACTGCAATCAATCTATCAATCAATAAACATTACTATAATGTTAATACAATAAAAATGCAATATTTGATTTAAATCAGTATTTTATTGAAATATTGCCATGACATATATATATATATATATGGTATGTATTTGTTTATTTACTTATTTATCTAAAAATTACATTACTTGTCATCAAAACTCACTTCAATAATGATCTATTTTCTATTGTAGATGAAATATCAAAGACTCAATGGGTGTAATACCTAGGAAAAAGCGGGTGCTCTGGTTGTTGTCCATGAGTAGTTGGCCTCTGCGAACATCGAGCATGTTTTATGATGACACTCACATTTAATAAAATACATCTAAAACTTCATACATCTAAAGCTTACAATGAAATCTCATACAAATGTAGCTAACCAGATGCACCACTTACCTCAAAGTTGGATTCGGTCTTTCGCTCAGGCAAAGGAGAGTTTGGTAGGGGTGGCGCTGGAGGCGAGAGTTCATTATAATTTTTGTGCTCTACTTTGCTCTCAAAATGGGACTCCGCCCTCCTGTCTGGGAGGGGAGATATCGGTCGAATATCAGCTGATCCACGGCGATGCGGTGCGGCTGGGGGCGGAATCTCATGGTAGGTTTTTTGGCTGGACTTGACCTCGTTATTAGACTCCGCTTTCTTTTCAGGGAGGGGAGAGATTGGGCGAAGATCGGCCGATGCGCGGCGCATAGATACCACTGGAGACGGGATTTCACTGTAGCCCTGGGTGTCAGAATATTCTGATTGGCTGATTGGCTCCAGGAGGTTGTTCATGCTGTGGCTTCGATGCGACGTGCTACTAAAAACATCAAGGCGTTAACATCAAATTTGATCGTTTTTTTATTGGTCAACAATTTATACTTAACTTTACCTTGAGCCCAAAGGTAAAAAGTCTTCAGTGGATGCCACATAGGCAGCAGGAAACCAGCCTTGACTAAAAAAACAAACAAATGGTAAAGCAATGGTAGTGTAACTGCAACTTTAGCCATGGTACTGACAGTAGACGCTCTCACCGGAGGCTTGAGTCATGGCGTCCATACAACCAACCGTTGCGTGGTTCTGGTATGAGCACAGTCACAATGTCACCACGGGAAAATGGCAGTAGGACTGGATTAGATGAAGCAGGATGGGACACAATGGCCCTCATTGATCGCCCGCCACCTAGACCCAAAGATTCGCCCACAGAGCTGGAGCGAGAACGATTTGGGAGAGGAGACGGGGCTGCGAATAGGTTTAAACAGAGAAGTCAGTCTTAATAGGACATGAGGCTAAATTACACACTGACTTTGTTGTGAACTTTTATAGAGTCAAAGTTAGGACTTGAGTCTCTAGACCTCTAGAGGGCACTCTGCCCAGTGGCTCACGGTCCATTTCTCGGTCTCCAGTCTGCAGCAGAGAGCCCAGAGAGCTCTTTAACTGCAAAAAACATCAAGACAGACCTAAATCTTAGGGTTACCAAGCTTTTAAACAACACATGAAAGAGTAAAATATGAATTACGACTAAATATGACTAAAATTGATGCTTGAAGTATTATGTTATCTTAGCAACAACTTAGTTTACATGAAAGTTTATTTCATTAGTGCACATTGCTAGTCTTGATGTAAACAATTAATCTGGGCAAGTTTTAAACATTCGCTTTTGCTCTGGAATGGCACTCCTTCTCTAATTATAAACACAGCCCTCCAAAGGTTGCTATGAGTAAAAGACAGAGAGGCGGAGTGTAAAAATAAAACCCTTCTCTCTATTCAAAGTTTCAGATGGAAATACATCACTACACTAAAATAAAGTCGGCAATATGGATGGATGGTTTGTGTACTGTATAGTGGCCCTTAGAAAAAGTACTAAGATGTTAGCTTAGCAACATGCTAATTAGAGACTCCTTTAGAATCCGCTGTTAGTGGATTAGCAATGTGCTAATAACTATTAAAATCAGTATTAGTATTAGTATTAACAGTTAAGCTTAGCAATATGCTAACAACAAACTCTATTAGAATTTTGCAGAGTCAAAAGGAAAATCCTTTTTATTGGCTAGAAACTTAAAAAAAATAAAATAAAATAAAATAAAAAACATCTAGTAATTTAGCCACAAACCAAACATTTAAAAACTTTTAAAAATGGGTTACTTTTTAAATCTACTTTCAAATCTTGTGAGCCATTCATTGATGTGTGTTATTTAAACAAAGTGTCCTCTTTGCAATCTACTAGTAAAATTTAAAAAAAACAATTGCATGGCTTGTAAATTCACCCACAATTGACAGATGTGATAAAAAGTTAATTTTGGACCTTGTACTCCACACGAAGCTACCCATCTGTTCCACTATGTGATTGTGGAAATGTCTGGGCTCGGCAGTTAGCCTAAAGCAGTGCGGAAAAGTGGGGGAATATGGATAGATGAGCAGTTACTCTTCATTCCCATCATTCCAGTGTCACCTGAGCTTCTTGATCTAAAGGAGTGGGCGTTCGAGGTCTGGAACTTCTGCTCTCACTGACTTTTTCTTTCCAACCATCTGCTCTCTGCTGGAGAGATACTCCCGTCTGTCAACACACAGAAAAATGGTTGTGCAGTGAGCTGATAACGTTTGGATGGAACTGGAAAGAGGATCTATTTGACTTAGTGCACACTGCTAATGAACTCCAGTGGAAAGCAGCTGTACCTTGTTGATAAGGTATAGTAGTGACTGTGTAAGTCCACAATGTTTTTCAGCAAGGAAACGATATCTCCTTTCTTCCTCTTTGAGAATTTCGTGCTGGCTCTGCCTCAGGTATTGCATGTACTCACTGCCCTCCTGCATACACACAAAAACACATGCACACAGGCTCTGTTCCAAAACATAGTGAGCTTCACTGTCGTCACTCACAGTGGCAGTTGCCACATTGTGTAAAAAAAAGTTGAACTCAACAGTGTCATATTGGCAAATATAGTTCCTTGTTGCCTCAAATTATCATTTTGTTACTAGCTTAGTTTCCACTACAGATTTCTGTTATTTTATAAAAAAAGAATACTTTGAAATAAAGGCATTTCCATTAAATGATGTCATGAGCCTAAAACATCATTTGTAAGGAGCTGTTATCTTTGCAACAAATGGCTATTGGACTAATCTGAGTTACTTTCTTATGATGATACACATGGGCACTTTACCATTGAGAATGGGTCACAAATTTCTAACCGGATACTTCAGTTTTGGGCTCATTCTGTGTATCATTAGCCTTTAGAGTTTGATCATTTTTAGATCATTGGTTGTTAGCTTAGCCACACGCTAACAGACTGTTATTTTTATTTAAGCTAACCATGCCATTTTTTCCCAGACGCATCCTGGCCTGGATTTCTATGTGGATACAGGTTTTGGCTTGTTTTGTTTGTGCAGACCGATTGGTGAATGCCATTGGTTCCTTATGTTTTCGAAAGGCTCTTGAGGTACAAATCAAAGCAATATAGAAATCCTGGCCAGGACGCCTTCGTGAAAAATGCCACATATGATCACTCTAATTACTTTAAGGTTTATTTTTAACGTCATTTGCCTTTATTGTTATTTGACAGTGGAGATGAGGCAGAAAGTGAAGTGGAAGAGATAGGGTCTCGATGGAGGATTGGTCCTTGAGCCGGGATTTGAACTCGGGATGCCTGTAGTGTAGTGTTTTCTGATACAAGACTTTTATTTGAAAGTCGTGATCTAAAGCTGCTGACTATGGAAGCCATTTTCCTCCACTGAATAAAAAATGAAAAAAATGTTATTGAAACTTTATCTCATATTTCATTATATAAAGTCAGAATTGTAAGTTATAAAGTAAGAATTGCTAGATATAAAGTCAGATCTGCTTGATATAAAGTCACAATTGTAAGATATAAAGTCACAATTGCTCAAAGAAATTAAGGGAACACTTAATTAACACAATGTAACTCCAAGTTCACTTCTGTGAAATCAAACTGCCCACTTAGGAAGCAACAATGATTGACAATCAATTTCACATGCTGTTGTGCAAATGGAATAGACAACAGGTGGAAATTATAGGCAATTAGCAAGACACCCCCAATAAAG
>JAUCMU010000047.1:10491851-10507771 GCA_032275025.1 Enteromius treurensis | reverse complement strand
GATTTCTGAAAGTGACACTGAAGACTGGAGTAATGATGCTTTGTATCACAGGAATAAATTACATTTTAAAATATATTTTAAATACTTTGAAATAATATTTCACAATATTACAGTTTTTTCTGGATTTTTAATCTAATAAATGCAGCCTTGATGAGTAGAAGAAACATTTAAAAAACAATTAAATATCTTACTGCCCCTAAATTTTTGAACGGTAGTGTATATATATATATACACACACATCAGCGATTCCTTGCATCCCACTGCTCTGCATATTTCATATATTTCTATTGTTGCTTCACTGGATATTTCACCATGCTTCCAGTTCGATGAATGGAAGTTCACAAAGTGCATTTAGGTGTGCCAGACGTAACTTAAATCATATTCATTTATTTACAGCACAAATCCGAGAATGAATGTTCCGAAGTGAAGTTTCCCCTGCTCAGGGAGCAATGAACACTGTCTAGTAACCATGTCAATTTCAACACAGTTCATGCAAGGAGCTCTCTTCTAATGAGTGGATTATCAGAATCAGCTGCGTTAAAGAGAGACACGTAAAATATGTAGAGAGGTGGGGTGCGAGGACTAGGATTGAGAACCACTGACATATACACCCACACATATGATGTTTATATTGTCCCACTCACGTATTTATTTACTTAAATGTATTTTTATTTTATTTAGGAAAACAAAATAACAGAAATTAAAAATGGATTAATCAAAATTAATCAGGGTTAATACAAATAAATTAAACAATAACCACGTCTAAAAATAACAGAATAATATAAAATAAATAAATAATATGCAAATATTTTAAATAAACCTTTTTCCTTTAATTTAGTTAAGTGTACACTTTTATAAAACAGTACATTAACAATGGAATGTGGAAGTGTCTCCAATACGGTGTATGTAACCTATGAACTTTGCCCTTTGATGTCTCACCTCAAAACGTAATTGTGTTTGAGACAGTCTCTCAGCCCAGTATCCACGGCGATGTGAGCCGAGCTCCAGTCGGGGTGATTTCGCACGCAGTCTACGATTGGCTGGAACATTTCAGGTTTAAGTGGTGGGCGGAGCATCTCATAAAATGGGCGGAGCTTGAGAGCGTACTGAGGAAACCAATTCATGGCGTCCTCCTCTGAAGCTACCTGGAACATCCTGAGCACAAAAGATATCACAATCACAGTTCAAGTCATTCTGGAAAACCACAAACGATGAGCCAACGAAGCGGATGACAATGAAAAGCCATATTCAGGGCAATGGCTGATGGGAAAGCAAATCTGTTCGACAGAATGTGAGTGAAGCAATATGGGAGTTTTTGCAACATTATGATGAAATCACAGGACCCTAGTGACCTTTTAGACGAAACCAATATATTGACTAAAAAGGAGTCATGCTGTATTGTGAAGCTTAACTAAGGGTCTCACCTCAAAGCCACCGATGAAGACTCAGGGCTGAGAAGCAGGCAGTCCCATGAATTGCTCTGCTGGTTCTTGTACAGGACCAGCCTGCCCTCCTGTTTCAGCAGCACTTTGCCATTGTAATCTGAAAGCTGCACATCCCTCACACGGTACGGGTTGGAGAACAGAGTCGAGACAGAGGTCACCGTGTCCAGTATACGGCCCAAGAACTGCATGGTGACCTGGAGTAAGATAGGAAAGGTGGAAAATGGATGCATTTGATCAGGGTTCTCATATAATTTGACAATCACATTATTTTGAGATTTCTTGGTTAAGCATGTAAATAAAAACTAAAATAGTAGTAGTAATAATAATAATAATAATTAAAAATAATAATTATACAAAATAAAATATTTTATATCATTCTTTTATTTATTTATTTATTTTTATATTTTCCTCATATTAAGTTTCATTTTAGGATTTAAGAGAGATAATACAGTCAAGCAATTTTTATATAAAATGTACAAATACATAAATTGTTTTAAAAAATAAAATTTCTTGGAATATTGTTAATTTTTATAAGTTTTTCTGCTAAAACATGCTGTAAACTAACATTATTTAACTTGTTCTGCTATTTAAAAAAAAAAATTATTTGGCCTATAGATATAAATAACTAAAAACAAACTTTGGGAACCCTTAGTCTATTACTTTACATTTGCTGACTGAACTACATATACAGGTAAGTGTTTAAAGGGATAGTTCGCCCTTGTGTCGTTCCAAACCTCTGAAACTTTCGTTCTTCAAAATTTGTAGATTTTGGGTTTAACTATCTTTTAAGATGTTTATTCTGATGTAACAATACACTGTATTACAATGTCCAGCAGCGTTTAGGTCAAATAAGCCGTTGCAGGCAAGTTAAACCAGGAATGAAGCTAAACTCTGCAGGACAGTCGGCCTTCCAAAGATCAATTCTGGACACTCCTGCTATTCATCAAATGAATCTGGGATTAAAGTAATTTATTTAAGAAGGGAGATGCGGAGCCTAAAGACAAGGCTACATGATCCAACTGTTGTTGTTGGTGTAACGTGGCTAATGCAAATAAGGCTAAATTAGTGCTGACCAAAAGTGCAATCATAAGCATCCGCAGGATCGTTTACATTGCCCGTAAGCGTTCAATATTTGACTGGCTTGATAACGAGGTTTGTTTTTTTAGACGTTTGCACCCATTCAATTCATACCGCAACCGAAACTATCACCTAAGCTGTTAACAATAGACAACTCGCCGTTGAGTCGGTGGCTTATCACCATCATTATAAGACTGACAAAAAACAAAACTTGTTTCTCAAAACTGCCTACCACAAACCAGTTTAACATTCAGTCATCCGTGCACGACAACTTGATAAGTCACCACAGCAGTCGTTTTATATCAAACAGCACACTAAAACATTAAATCTCCTTATCGCATATTAAATTCAATCATTTGCTGAACGTCCTTACCTTGTCGCTATTTCATTATCCCGTACGGTAAATGTATACAGACTCAGCAGATCGCCGACTTTTGACAGGAAACATCAACAATCACTTCATCACAACCAACCTTGTGAGCTTGACTGACAGACGTAGAAGCCAATTAGCAATCGAGTTTCCGCGCAGCCGCGATCCCAGCCAACGAGGCTGAGGCAAAGAGGATACTGCTGAGTCTGAGGAGTTCGGTCGACGAAAAGCAGCTTCTTGGGATTCACGCATACTGAATGTTACGAACTAGCAGTTTTGGGGCTTTTTTGATAGCCAAGCTGTTATTTATTTAAAATTGCTTCATCTCCCCCATTTAAATAAAACCTAAAAGAGTTGTTCCCCTCTATGTTGTCACAAAAAAATCCTTATAACGTTACTTGAAAAATTGTAGATAAAATAATAATAAAAAATAACTCGTTTTCAGAATGTTCTTACTTGGTTACAAAATAACTAAAAGCTACATTATAACGTTAGCAGAACGTTCTTGCGTGCTACCTTTTACATATCACTTGAGAACGCCTGATTTGGACTAACATTTTCCTAGCTAACCAGAGAACTAAGCATGGACGTATTTGCAAATTATTATAACTTCGGTACTGACAAATCATAACCGACAAGCAAAAGTTCGTTATTTTGGACGTTTCTGTTGCCATTGTTCTCGTTTCGTTTGAATTGGGGAACGCGTTTATCAAAACAGAAACATTTTCGTGGCGCAACCGGAACGCGTGTGCAACTTGCATTTCCGCGACACAGCCGTCTGGACTCGCACAACGAAAAGATGGAGCTGTCGGCGGTAGGAGAACGGGTTTTCGCCGCGGAAGCCATCCTGAAAAGCCGCGTCAGGAAAGTGAGTAAAGAAGAATGAGGTTTTGCGGGGGTTGGGGATGTTTTTTCACGATGTGAAGTACAGAGAGAGGGTCGTCATTCGTTTGTCTGGCGATGCGGAGCTTCAAGGCGCCTGCAATGACAAGAGAAGGAGGCCTATTTGCAGATGTCTCCCGATTTAATAACCAAATAGTATATTTGCTTGGATCGTCAGATTGGAAATAACAAATCGAATGTGGGATATGCAACTTAAGATTTATTTTGTAAAATTGGGTTGCGCTGTGCTGGGAACTGACAGCATCCCACTAAAAGAGCAGCAGCGGGAAGCTAAAAAGGGACAAAAGTGTCTGGCATGAGTCTATAACAAAATCAGTGCGTGGTGGCTGACCCGGGATTTAAAGATCTTAACAATTGCACGAGGGTCGAGTAGTTTCAATACTGCACGGTGTCGTGCCACATGGTTGAAGGTTTTTAGATGTGCTTTATTAATGTAAACACACTTTACTGAGCCCCCGAAATAAAATAAATGGGCATCAGGTTTGAAGCGCTGCATATGTTGCTCATGCATTGTTTAGTTGGTGTTAAATAAAGAACATTATATGCAGTTTTTTTTCTCTTTGCAGGGTCGAATTGAGTACCTGGTTAAATGGAAAGGTTGGGCACTAAAGTAAGTTAAATATAAACAGCACTATGGGTGTATTACTATGTTGTGCTGCTTGTTTCAATGTGCTTTTTGTGAAGTTTGAGTGGAAAGAGACTTTCTTTGGTTTCACTTTAGGTTTGTGCACAAGTAGTGTGGAAGCGAAGCGTAACGCAGCTGGGGCTTCATGAGCTCTGAAATAGTGATTTGTGTGTTACTTATTAGAATAGGCTAATTCCTTTAATAACTGCCATAAATTCTAAAATGGTTATACAATTTGGTAGTCAAATCTAATTTAAATAAGGATCATGTTAAGTAAATGACAACAAAAATAGATCCAGCTACAAATGGTTTGCATTATGTAAAATCATTCTGAATGTGTGCCGATAACTGCATGCCACTTAAGTGTGCGTTGTGAAACAGGCGTTTATCATTGCAGACGTGCATTGTGGATAGCTGAAAGGTCAAGCAGCGTTCTGACTCAACATGCTACTAACTAGTGTTGGGGAAAGTTACTTTTAAAAGTAATGTATTACAATATTGCGTTACTCCCTAAAAAAAGTAATTACGTTACTTTTTATGGAAAGTAATGCGTTACATTACTTTTGGGTTACTTTTTAAATAGGGGCAGGAGGTTGAGTGTTTGTTTTTAATATAAGAAGTTCTATTTTTAGCAAATGTAAAAGCGCACCAAAAAGTGTCATGAATAAACCTCAGGCTAAAGAAAATAAATTCACATCTGTAAAGTAGAGTATAGGAGAAAGTTTAATACTCTTCAGCAATAAAAAAATTCATTTGAATAAAATTTTTTTTTTTTGAGAGTGAGATGAATTAATGCACATTCACATTTAGTCTAGAGCTACACTGTATTCACACACTGTTCATAATGCCTCTGTATTTCTGATTTCTCCCAACATGTCAGGAGACTTGTCAATAAATAAGAAAAAGGAAAGAAAAAGTAATTCAGTTATATTACGCTAAAATTTTAAAAGTAATGCGTTACTTTACTAGTTACTTGGAAAAAGTAATATTATTATGTAACTCGCACTACTTGTAATTACATCATGTTACATCATGGACCTAACTTAAATGAACTGCATAAATGCAGTACAGTAAAAATACATATTTGTCAGTGTTTAAAAAGATAGTACTAAAATCTTGATAGGGAAAAGAAAAATAATTGCATTTCCTAAATATCCATTACCGTTTAAAAGTTTTTAAATGTTTTGCAATGTAGACATAGCACATGGGAACCAGAGGAGAATATCTTGGATGATCGACTCATCACGGCCTTTGAGCAAAAGTAAGTGTCACTCTTAAACTCTTAAAACTTTGTTTCTATATAAAGTTAAAAAAATGTAGAGAACATTTATAAATATTTATTCCTTATTAAGTATGTCTATATGCCTAAGAGTTAATGTTTTCAATGTAAGAGCCAGTAAAATATTGTTTACGATAATTTTTTTTGTCCTCAGCTTTATGCTGTTAGTTTGACTGGAAACTAGCCTCTCTGATGGATTTTTAAACAAAGATGACTTGCATTATGCTTCAAAGCCTTCTATTTTGATTGTAATGGTTTGGGATTGACGTGAAAGTTATGACATATTTTCCTTGGCTTAAATGGTGCTGTCCTACAATTCATAGGGAGCGGGAACTGGAGCTTTACGGCCCAAAGAAACGTGGACCTAAACCAAAAAACTTTGTACTAAAGGTTGGAGTTTCCCTAAAACATTCTTTAAAAATGTATCCATTTTCAAAAGCTTAAATGTTGAGTGTTTCAAAACATATAAATACATTTTCAGTCTGATGCTTTAGTACCTCCCAGTCACATTTGCTCTCTGCCTATCTAGGCACGGGCCCAGGTGGGTGATAGACCTCGGAGCTCAAATACCCAACGCACTCCACCTCGTGCCACTGCAAAGCCCGCAGCCTCTTCCTCTTCTGCAAGTGCAGCTCCTCCTCAGCCTTCATCGTCCTCTTCCTACAACACCGCTCCAACCCCCAGAGTGCACTCTCTTGCCGCTGCTCATAAATTGAAGAAAGACATCCATCGCTGCCATAGGATGTCTCGGCGACCTTTGCCTCGACCTGACCCCTTAGGCGATCCCACAGGATCCACTTCCTCATCCCGTCCACCCATCTCTCCATTCTCTGAAACTGTGAGAATCCTCAACCGCAGGGTCAAACCGCGGGAGGTTAAGCGAGGACGCATAATCTTGAACCTGAAAGTCATTGACAAATCCGAAAATGGTGGACTAGCAAGTCGAAGGACGCCACAGTCGTTTGGGGGGCGGGCGAAAATCCCATCCCGGAATCGCATCATTGGGAAAAAGCATGGGGACATGCCTTACAGGCCTTTCCAGCATCCTATGAAGATGCTAGGCTTCCCAATGTACGGCCAACCGTTTGGGCTTAACCCCTGTGGGTCAATGTCCTCCATTGCCAATGAAGGATCCAACACCGGAGTCAATCAGAGAGGTGGAGGCTGCTGTGATGGCCATTCTTCTGCAAATGCGCAGAAGTCTCAGTATCGGCCTCCACCTTCTCCATCCAGCTCCAGTGGGTCCAACAGTAGCTCCCTTTTAGCTCAGAAACAAGCAATTCAACCCGAAGCTCCAACTAAATTGGACTCTGCAGCCTCATCACGTTCCCGAGATGCCTCCCAACCTCACTCAAAGTCCAGCTCTGTGCCATTCCTCCCTTCCTCACCATCCTATTCGTCCTCCCCGTCATCCTCTCTAGAAAATGAAGACCAGGGCTCTCAGAATCACGTCACTTCTCGGAGCGGAAAACGGAAACTTCGACATCGAACCCAGGTGGGTCGAGCTTCGATCTGCCAGGTTAGTGACCGCACTACTGCCCCACTTCCCGAAGAAAACAGGGTGCCAAAAGAGGGGGATCCCAATTGGCATCCTGAAATGGCACCCAGCTGTGCCAATGTAGTCCTGACTGACGTCACTACAAACAATTCAACAGTCACCATCAAGGAATTCTGCCATTCAGGAGCTGGTTCTGAACCCTCCTCTCCTTGCTAAGCTGACAAACTACCCTATCCCACCACAGCTGCCTCTTGAAAGTTCCCCTTAAAAATCTCTAATAAAAATATATGCCCACTAAACCCCAACAGAACTTACCATAATGATATAACGAAAACAGTTTCCTGTAATTCAATTTAAATTTATTTTTTGGGGTAAAATTAAGATCTTTTAAGTAATATTTAAAGATAGGGGTGCTTTCCTTGACCTGTACTTTTGAAACAACATGCTATGATGTTTTTGTAGTACTTCATGCTTTTCTTCCCCCTCTTTTTTCCCCAGTGATCCTGTCTTTCCACAGCCTTTTTTCCCAAGTAATTGCACCTCCATTCCTATATCTCCAGACCTAAAGCTCAGAATCCACCCCAAGAAATGTAGATTTCAACAGATTTCTTGAACTGGAGATTTTGCACCAGGACATTTGTAATCTTCTGAGGTCCATTTTCTTTGGGAGACCGAACACAGGATGCGTTGGAATTTCAGCCAGTGTGGGTGAGGATCCGAACACGCGCTTGATAGATAACACTTGATGTGGTGCAGCTCCTATTTAGGCATCCAAACCATGCATTGATCTCGCCAACCTTCTCCCGTACTAACGAAGAACCTTGCTGATGAAGAACCCAAGTCATTGTGAAGCTCGCTGTATCACACGGCATAGATATGACTCTATTTATATGCACCAAGCTGCAAAATTCTGAGGACAGTTAAGTTATTAACGTCTGCTTGAACTCCACTCTGATCCAGTTGACCGCCGAGACTCTAAACTGACTCAAGTGTGAATGCTGAGGACTGCATCCGTAGTGTGGTACTGTATGTTAAACCTTCCACTTACTCAACTACCCACTTGGAGAAGTACCTTCTCATATTTGCCTTCTGACTACAATAGTTTGTGTTTCACGTTATAGTTACTGTATTTTTGGGGGCCGGTAACCAGAGGTAGTTTCTATCAGAACTTATTTGGAGGAGTTTGAATATCATTTAGAGACTTTTACACTAAGTGGGTGTCAAAAATACCAAATATAACAGATTGCCTTGGTTGATGAAACCCTCTTTTGCACTCTCAAATGATATAGTCCTGGACCACGTGTATTGTGCGTTATGCTGGTGACTGCATGTTGTTGGCCCACTGACAATACAGACCTGGGATAAAGTTAGCTTGTCTGGTTAGTAGATGCTAGGGATGTGTCAGTACTTATATTTTGGAGTTGATCAAATACTGGGGACTCAGAAAGGTGCTCCAATACAATGAATATTGAAAATGGTTTCTGTGCATCCCTAGTAGATAAACCACTTGCTGTCGTTGTAATTAAATGAACATTCTGTTTTGGAATTGTCATTAATTTAGTCACCATCATGTTGTTCCAAACCTATAAAATTTGTGATATGTTTACCAGAATGTTCCATACTATGAAAGTGAATGGGGGCTGGGGCTTTAAGGCCCTGTTAACACTATTGCGTTTTAGTTTTAAAACTGCTATGGTTACACCTATCGTTTACACTATTCCAGAGATTTGAGGTCGACCCACATTCTCTCTGCGTATCCTGGATGACCATATAAACAATAACATCATGCTTGTTGTTGTACCTATAGATGCGTTGGTAGATTCCCCATTAGATCGTTCCAAGCATGCAGACGTGTCCATGATTTAAATAATAGGAAATCTACATATACTTATCTATGGATGTACGTGCATGAGTCACGTCATGGTCATGACATGTGTTTTAGGTTGTGTGGTGTAAACAAGGATCATTTTCATTCCAAAATGCAGTTTTCAAACGAAAACGCACTAGTATAAACAAGGCCTAAAGTCAAATAACTTGTGCGCTGTATTCCAAGATGTATAAAGCCATTCTAATGCTAACTGTGAGGAATGGGCTCAAAAAAGTTGGCTTGACAGCCTTGTCCACTATTCACTTTCATTGTAGGGAAAGGAGCAGCCTGGACATTCTAACGAATAACTCCTTTTATGCTTTACTGAACAAATGTTTCAGAATGCTTGAAGGTGAGTGTGTGACACCGTTTTTGCATGAAAGAACTAATATTTTACATTTTATTGAAGGCTAAACAGTTTAGTTTGTGTGTAATTTTATTCTTTTCGAATTTATTAGAAATAAGTTGTGGTACACATTTTCGCTTAAATGTTTTTTGGGCAGTCCAGCAAGCAATATTATAACCTGCCACATCAGGCCTGAAGAAACAGGCTAACACACAGTTTATGGCAGCTAAACTGGTTGTACTGAAGGATGATAAAATGTCAGACTCCACCGGAGGACAAAGGCAAACCTCATTATAAGATTTATTTATAGAACACAATTAAATTCCACTTGTAGTCATATAGTCGTTTTCTAATGGAGCATTATTACTCTATCACTGTGCCTTTAGGAAGAAATGAAAACAGTTTTATACCTTTTCTTTAAGGGTTTCCCCAATTAATTTACAAATATTGACCATTTTTAGGTCTTAAAATATTTTTAGTGTGTGTGTATTATAACTTTTTCTTTCAAACATTAATGTGAACATATCTAGCCTCATACTTATTTTCTTTTTCAAAGTTCTTTAAAACCTTTTTTTGTTTATCATAGTCATACGTTTATCCCAGGTCTGAAATAATTAATGTTCTGAACATATCCCTGGTGCTGCCCCATGTAGGGCGCCATGTGTGGTGCATCTGTACAATAATATTTAATATTGAAGCATGTGTTGCCTTTAGCTGCTCTATTCAATCCCATGATGTTGTTACCTTTGCATACAGTACAAATTGTTCCACATACGAACAGTCAAGCCCTTGTTTACCTTTATATCCTCAATGTTAGAAAAAAATAGATGTCACTATGGTGTGAAACAATGCAAGATAGTTTCTCCTAAAGAGGTAGCTTAGCACTATGATAATGCTGTATGTGGCCTACATTTCATGCAGTAGGGCTTGTGTAGGATGTAGCCGCCAGGGACCATCACTGCACAGACAAGAAGAGATTATGTTTATAAGGTAAGGATGAAGGTATACTGGAGGTTACATCCTCAAATTTCAGTGTCTGGTGTTTTTGTTAATTTTATGAATTACTTTTACAATGCCGTAGAAATGAATACATGCTGCCTTTATTTTATAGCCATTGTTGTTAAATTTTACTAGTCTAAAACAGAACAAAGTGAGATTTATACAAGTTATTTCTTTAGTAATGTGTAAGGTTAATTCCATTGATGAAATAATTAATTAGTTGTTATGACATTGTAATGTAATGGATGCATGATTTGAGAACCCTAATTATACAGGTCATTTAAATGTCATGTGTTTGTTGCTTTTTGTGTGTTTCTTGAAGGAGACTTTTAATAAAATCACTTTAAAGACACTGCAACCCATTTTATTGTACTGCTAAAATCACTATGTTCTTTAGTTGCTCACCTTTTGCATCTTTTCAGTGACAGTTCCTATATACTTTCATTGTGTGAAACACAAACATTATGCTTAAAATCTCCTGTTTTTACAGAAGAAAGTAAGTCACACAAGAAAGTAAAAAACAAAAAAACAAAAAAACTATTAATTTCTAAGTGAACTGTTTTAATGACAACAATAAATAACCACCGCGTTGTTATTTCTGCTAGAGGGCGCTGAACTTTCTTGCAAGCAAATCGTCATTTGCTTCAAAACATTATAGTTGTCGATGATGTTTATGATATTTACCTAACAGCGAGCAGGTTTTAAACACTTTACTAGTTTTCACGCAAGGACTCGTCTTTGTAACTGGCTGCAGAAATGCCATAATCATTATGGCTCTCAATGGGAGCACCAAGTTCGTTTTGAGTATCCACACGACATCTGAAATGAATCGTCCTTTCATGTAGAGAGACATGAAAAACTATATTTTTGCGCCTCCTGCGGGTAGTTTGCTGCGTGCTGTACGCAGAGTATTGATAGTTGCTATTATTACACTTTACTTAAGGTTAGATATTTGTATGTAAACATAAGCACAATGGATGGATTGCCTGATAGTTACATAGGCAGATAGACAGATAGAAAGACATAGTTTTCATTGGTTATCATGAGAATAGTATTGGTCATAAACTTAGTTATATAGTAGCACTTGGTCGCCGTCTGGTGGCATTTAACCCACTAATAAATCATAATGTCCCCAGACACACAGCAGGAAACAATTTTTTTTAATGGTTAAAAGTTAATGGTTTTTAATGGAATTTGTAGTTGAGTGGACACCATTAGAATCATTTGTTGTTGTTTTCTCAGGAGGGCCAAGAATAATAAATAGATAAAGACATAAAGAAAGACAGGCAGACATAGAAAACAGTTTTTAATGGTTAAGTTGATGGTTTGTAATGTTTTTAATGGTATTTCAGCATTTTAGTTTTCTAAAAACTATTCTATTGTAAAACTATTCTATTCTAAAAGTATTCTATTGTTTGATGATGTTGTTGTTGTTCCAGCAGGGTCAAGGACAGACAGACAGACAGACAGACAGACAGATAGATAGATAGATAGATAGATAGATAGATAGATAGATAGATAGATGATGGGTGGGTGGATAGATGGATGGATGGACAGAAACAGAGGGATGACGATGGCTGACGAGTGTTGGAGGCGGGCTCTGCTGAGGAGGATGTAGCTGTGGTCATGGCTCCCAGACCGCGAATACCAGTGCAATAGAAACTAGAAGAAAGGCATCGTCTCTGTTTGTAACAGAGAAGTGCATTATTAGGACACCTATATTTACAATTTTAGTTTAAAATATTTCTATATCACTTATATGCGATCGAGCGGGCTATGGATGTGCAGGTTGCCAACCATTGCAGCACCAAGTCTGCAGCGAAAGCGAGCATCGCGCAGAACGCAGCTGAATGCGGGATCGAGAACACACCAAAAAAGAAATCCCGCTCACGGAGAGGCCGGAGAGGCAAGCGACGGAGGGGCAAGAAGGCCAACGAACCTCCGCCGTTTCTACCCCCGGAGGTAAAGACAGATAGTGACGGATGCTAACCATTCGCCAGCGGAGATTATTCCCACTGTACTGTAGCCTACATAACATTTGAAAAGCAGCCGAATTTTGTGTGGAACCGTGTCCCTGTTCTGCATATTATATCTTAATATCTTTCATTAGAGTATATTAATAACACATTAACAATTCGTTTCAAAGCAGCTGGCGAAATATTTATTTTAGAGACACAGGATTGGTCACCGCCCCCCAAATAATGCACAGTTATCCTTACTTAATAAATTATTACTACTTAACAATGTAAACAGTATCTTTCCACATTTCGTTTTCTTTTCGATGACAGTGTCGAATAGTAATTTACTGCAGTACTGTATTAATAATAATATTATAAAACTTATACCATTTTATGTACAGAGAAGGCCAAGACCAAAATACACCTTTCCTCTTCTTTTTTTTAAAGGAGGAAAAAACACATTATATATATATATGTAAAACTCAATAATTATATTACTTTTATGGTAGAAAATGGTTGTTCAAAAATAAATAAATAAAATACAAGAAATAGAAAAGTATTAATAAACAAAAATCAGTAACATAATGGCAAATATATACCATTTGTCATGCCCAGCTAGACCTGCCAGCTGAAGACTGTGTTTGGCACTCCAGCTTTCTTTGTACTCTGTGTTTTTTTTTCTGTTTTCATTCCTGGACTCCATTCCCCAGAATGCACCTCTTCTCTCAGCTGTTGCTAGTTTGGTTCAATCATTCAATCAGTTCCACCTGTATAAATACCAGTCTGTTTGTTTGTCTCTTCACGTTTCATTACGCTGTCACCCTGTTCCTGGTTTTCTCGTTCATGTTTATTTTCTATTGTCTTGGATTTCCCGTTGTCGACCTCTGCTTCCCCACGGACCTTCGATTGCTTCTTCCTATGGACTCTGTTTGCTGGTAATTCGACCCTTGCCTGGATTACGTTTCATGAATTTGTCTTTGCCTACGCTGTTTCAGTCTGCCGGATGATTTGATCTTGTCTGTCCTGACCCTGAGCCTTAATAAACTTTTTGCATTTGAACCCGAACGCCTACTCTACTCAATCGTGACAGAATGAACCGTCATCCAGGGTTCAGCAACGTTGTGTTTTAGGCTCGCTCAGATCTACGGTCAAATACAAGATGACGTTCACCGAGGGACTCGTGGCACTCATGCACAGAGACCCGCCGTTCGAGGATTTTGTGTTGGAGGATTTTGTCTTTTGTCTGGCCGAACGGTCGGGTCTCGGGGACTCTATAATCACCGCTGTGTTTATGAGTACTGCACGCCAATTCAGCCCCGTGGAGCTCCATTACGGGGCTGGAGTGGAGATCGGCAGTCGTTCTCTGCCTGATGACGGTGGGGGTTCAGGCAGGGATATTAGCTCAGACCGCTCGTTCTCTCCCAGAGGAGCACTCACCTCATGTGTCAGCAGATAGCACTTTTTCCACATCACAGCACGAGCACACCTTTGCGGATTCTGGTCCGCTTTTACGGTCCTCCGAGCCATGTAATAAGGATTTGGTTTCAGTTTCGTTTTCACCGCCGGGAGAGCCGGGTAAAAACCCCGCTGATTCACATTCTCTCCACACTCGCGAAGAATATGGCAAGCCATTTCAACCTAAACCATTGAAATCAGGAGATCGGTTCAACCTCCAGTCAGTTCCACTAATACTTCCAGGTGAGCAATCTTCTGTCTCTATGGTGCAGTCAGTCCCAGTGGTGCAGCAAGGAGAGCTGCTTTCAGCAAACCCTGTTTCTGATCCGCAAGTAACGGGTCCCAGCCCCGTTTCACAGTGTGGCAAGCCATATAAAGCACTGTTGGTCCTGGTTTTTCAGCCAAAGGGGCTGTTTCAAGCTCTGTCGTTACCAGTTATACAGCCAGAAGTGCTGTATGATGTCCAGTCGGTTCCAGTCACACAGCCTGACGAGCTGTTGAAGGCCCTCACGGTTTCCAACCATTTATTAACGGGTTCCAGCCCCGTGGCACGATACGAGGGGGTCGTGTTCAATCCAGCCAGTCCCTGTTGCACAGCCTGATAAGCTGTTGAAGGTCCTCGCGGTTCCTAACCCCCATGTAGCGGGTCTCAACCCCGTAGCATGGTACGAGGAGCCGTGTCCAGTCATGTTGGTTTGCGATTTGGGTTATGAATGGCCGTATCCGCCAGACCCTGTCTGTGATCCCGATTCTGAATGGCCGGAACCGCCAGACCCTGTCTGTGATCAGGACTCAGGTTGGCCAGATCCGCCCGAGCCGGTTGGTAAACCAGATTGGTTAATGTCAGAAGCGCCAGAGCCTTTGGTAAAACACCGACTCCTCAAGCTCCACGTTGACTGTGAGGTCCCAGGGCTAGAACCTCCGGAGTCTGTGAGTGGCTTGGAGTCTCCATTGGTTCCACTTATGGCTGCACCCTCTCTGGAGAAGTCGGCATCAGACGTAGATTCTCCAGAGCCCCCATTCGTGGCTGTTCAACCCGTGGAGGTAGCTGAGTCGCGGTCCGGAGGGTTCAGGGGGACGCTAACACAGTCCGTCGGGTTCCAAAGAGCGCTTCCACCATCGGTCCAACCGCAGAGGGCGCATTCATTCCCTGTTTGGTCTCGAAGGGCGCATTCATTCCCTGTCTGGTCTCGTAGGGCGTATTCACTGTCTAGACGGTCTCGAAGAGCGCGTTCACTGACTGGTTAGTTCTCGAGGGCGCAATGTCAGTCTGGTGGCCCCAAGAGGGCTCTGTCACAGTCTGGCCGAACCAAAAGGGCTCTGCCGTCATCTGCTCCACCCTGGAAGATGGCCTCGCTGTCTGTTTCACCCAGGTGGGCGTTCCCACCACCTGATCCACCCTGGAAGGCGTTCCCGCCATCAGGTCCGCCCAGGAGGATGTCTCCTCTGCCTGCGCCGCCCCGGTGGGCCGCTCCGGCCAGAGAGACGTCTCCGCCGCCTGCTCAGCCCCGGTGGGCTTCTCCACCACCTGCTCCGCCCCGGTGGACTTCTCCGCCGCCTGCTCCACCCCGGTGGACTTCTCCACCGCCTGCTCCAGCCAGGAGGACGTCTCCGCCACCTGCTCCACCCCGGTGGACTTCTCCGCCGCCTGCTCCACCCAGGAGGACGTCTCCGCCACCTGCTCTGCCCCGGTGGGCTTCTGTGCCTTCTGCTCCACCCAAGTGGTCTTCTCCGCCGACCGCTCTGCCCTGGAGAGCTCTTGAACTGTCTGATCGACCCTGGTGGGCACCCTCTCCATGGACTCCACCCAGGTGGGCGTTCCCACCGCCCGCTCCTCCCTGGTGGTCATTCCACCGTTTTCAGCGTCAGGAGCGTCTGGAATCCGCTCCTTAAGGAGGGGCGATGTCACGCCCAGCTGGAGCTGTCAGGTGAAGACTGTGTTTGGCACTCCAGCTTTCTATGTACTCTGCGTTTTTTGTCTGTTTTCATTCCTGGACTCCATTCCCCAGAATGCACCTCTCCTCTCAGCTGTTGCTAGTTTGGTTCAATCATTCAATCAGTTCCACCTGTATAAATACCAGTCTGTTTGTTTGTCTCT
>JAUCMU010000047.1:10457259-10485939 GCA_032275025.1 Enteromius treurensis | reverse complement strand
ATTTACTGTGGTTTTACTTATGCATATATAATTTTATTATACAAAATTACATTATTTTAGCTGTTTGTTTAACTCTTAATGTGGCTTTTGGATTTTTTAAAGTTCACTTTTATACATAAATAATGGTTTTATTTAGTTATAAGCAAAACATCAAATTAAAGAAGTGTTTAGTTTTTATCCGATTAATCGAAAAAATTATCGCCCAACTAATCGATTATCAAAATATTCGTTAGTTGCAGCCTTATTTCTGACCCTGCTTACACAGCAACAGAGCCACGATCAAGGCCCAGAAAGCTAGTCAGAACATTGTTAAAATAGTCCATGTTACATCAGTGGTTAAACCTTAAGTTTACAAAGCTACGTTAATACTTTTTTGTGCGAAAAGAAAACAAAAATGACTTTTTTCAATGTCAGACGCAATGAAAAGATATGTCTTGTACATGTATTTAGGCTTTGATTTGTACAAACAGCGTATCTTTCAATTGCGTCTAACACAGAACTGCATACATGTATAGCGTCCACCGGAAGATCTCCAAAATGGTGCTACGGTGACTTCACAGGGCCAAATCATTGAATAAATTCATAATTTTTGTTTTCTTTCCATAGAAAAATTACTCTCATATCTTCAAGTATTCATTAGCCTCCAGGTTTTCATCCTAAATGTCATCAATTGTGTTCTGAGGATGAACAAAGCTTTTACGGGTTTGGAACGACATGGGGGAAATGATTAATGACAAAATGAAAAGTATTTCAGTACGTTTGAAATATTACAGTTCTGCTGTATATATACACATATATAAAAAGAAGGAAAAGTGGCTTATTGGAACACTAGTGTGCAGACGTTTTTTTCCTAACACATTATGCCAAGCTAAAAACATTGTCTACATTATTGCTACTTTTTGCAGAGCAAATTTTGTTTGTGAAGAAAATAACAATAGCCTATATTTTAGTCAGTTATTTTAGCTATGGATTGCTGTATTTCTTACTGATTTCTGCACATTTGTAATAGGATACAGAAGAAGTAGCATGTAAAATAGCATTTGTTTAAATGCATTATTGAGAGTGATTGCATATGAATAAGTGTTGCTGGCTTCCTGTTTAAATCATGTGCTTTCACCTGAAAATATTCAGTAGCTAGAAGGATAAACAAGAACAAACAAATTCCTTGAAGTGTAACTTTTCTCACAATATCATAGATGTGAATTCTTGCTACAGTAAATATATGCAGTTTTATTATGGGATGTTGGTATGAATTGTACTCGTGGTGGAGCGATTCTGGAGCGAGGGAAAACCACGATGCTCAGATTTAAAAAAAATCCTCTCCATGCTCCAGTCAAAATTACACCACTCCACTCTGCTCACATACCCTGGTCCAAAGATGAGGTCTGATGTGTTTGGAATAACATGAGTGTGGGTAATGAATGACAGAATTTTCTTTTTTTGGTGAACTAACCCAAGCGGATTTTTAACAAAATGTTCCATGAAAGGTTTTTTGGGAAGCAAAAATAATTCTCTTTTGGCACCTTTATTTTGCAAAGTGTATCATCAGGGAACAATGTGTGTGTTTGTCCTCTAGGAGGAGCTGCGGACAGGCGAGAGAGCCGTAGTGTGCTTCAGATTCTTAAAGCACCCCGAGTACTTGCGCGTGGGAGCCAAGCTTCTCTTCAGAGAGGGGGTGACCAAAGGCATTGGACACGTGACGCACCTTCTACCCTCAACTCAGAACCACGTGCCTGATCAGAACCGCAACCAGAACCACAGTCAGACACATTGAGAGTAACAAAATTACTCAGAAGAGAACATTTGACTGCAACTGTGCAGTCGTTTCCTGTCTATGCCTTGAGTTTGCATCCCCTAGTTCAGTCGTGCACATTTTATTTCCACTCTGTAGATTTGCCTATATTAGTAGCAGATTTGCTTTGTGTAAATGCTCTCAGCTCCTGTGACATTTGGAGTGTTGATAAGAGTATATGTCTGCTGGGTGTTATGGAGCTGGAAAACCTTTCCTGTTTTTGCACATGCACGTTTCAAATCTTAAGTTAAAGCTGTCTGACCTTGAGTGAAGCATTTGGGAGTCGCTAAGTTGGGTATCTGGAGCAGATTTCTGCAGGAACTCCTGCCTGCAGACTGCATGTGACAACATAACACTGGGAAATAAATGTTTTCAGCTGTACTAACATCAACTGTGATTTTAAATACATGACATTATCCCTGGAGATCTGAAAACACTTCGTAAAGATTTAAACAAAAAACGTCAGAAATAAGAATCTTAGTGTACACCTTGAGACATATGTCTTCATATGTCTCCACTTTCCGATATTTTTTTTATATGACGCCTCCTCTCCCGGAGCCTCATGGGATAGGGAAGTGTTCATGGTATGCCTACTATAGAATTCGGCTGGAAGCAGTAGGTCATCCGGGTATTTCTCGCCTACTGAATTTCGAATACTAAGAATTCGGACATATTACTCGCCTCGCATACTGTTTTTCACGTACTATATAGTAGGGAAGTAAGCGATTTCGGATGCAGCGTAGGTGTTCTAAATCAGGTTGGAAATTAAATTTGAAGGACAGTTGGTGTCCATGGCCTTAAATTCGATTCTTCAACAAATCAGTTTGGCATGACTGTTGAGTGTATGCGTAGAGCAGAATACATCACTTTTAAAAGTATACTCTGTTTGATGGCCAGTTAGTTAGAAAAATTAAAGCTGCATATGCGAGTTGAGTGGACAGCACTTGGGGGTGAGTAAAATATGCCATCATTTTCATTTCCTTCACCTATTCCTTTAAGTGAAATTTTTTAATTGAAGAACATTCGCCGAAATCATACAGTAATGTGAAGCTGTGTGCAGCTGCAAAAAAAGATTGTGATGGACAGAAAGTATATTTCATTTAACACATAGTTTTAAAATTGTTCCGTTATGATTGAACAAAATTGACAATTCAAAAATTGGAAATTGAAAACGGGCGTAGCATGTTAATGAAACATAAGAGGATTATAATTACAAAGAAAATTAATATTTTAAATTATTAGATTAATAATTTAAACGAATCTGACAATTAACAAATTGATTCACAAAAAAGATTTAATTTTGTTTAAGGTTCATGAATAAACGACCACAGCCCTGATTTTTCACTTACTGTTGTACCATTTCGGTGAATAAGTTGGAATATCGCCCCCTATCTTCAGTACAGAAGAGGTAACCGAAAGGGAATTTTTTTCTTCTCTAGCTTGATTACATTGTGCCTAATTCTAAATGCACTCACAGATGACTCTAAAAAAAATTGTGCATATTGCACAATTGTAAGCAAATATAAGGTTTAGGTCATTTCCGATGGCTTACAGGGTTAACTGGGTTAAGCTTATGGCAGCTTTGTATGATGGGCATTTGTCTTGAGCATGCACAGGAACCCAGATAACCATCGTGTCGTGTGTCTCATTCGCTTCTTTTCGAGATATTGTGCAATTGCAAAAATATTGAATGTACTGATCATAAATATAACTGTAACCTTTTAAGTTACTAATGTGACCACTAATGCTCATATTAATTAACAGTATTAAACACTGAGCGTCAGTAATTAAGCTCAAGCAGAACGCGTTTACAAGTGTAAATAATTTAGTAAAACCTTGTTTTTAAAATTATTACGAAGAAATTCGTTCTGCTTTTGCTTTATAATCGAGGCCCAGTTGCTTTCATAACTTCCACTGTTGGTCAACAGTGCGTGTTGTGCTTACACAAATAATAATTAATGTTGTATGATGTTCAGCTGGTGGGCTTTAAAACATTTGAGATGTATCTTCACTTCATGTACTTCTGCAAAAAGGCTTTAAAAGTCTAGAAACCAAACTAGATAGCTATTGCTTTGCTATTAGTTCCGATGTAATAAAGGATCAGTTGTTTTATTGTGGAAACACTTTGTTGTCTGTAATTATTTAAGGACAGGAAAAACAATAGTTGGTCATAGAAATTACATGTAAAAATTATGTAAAGCTCTTTTCAGCAGACTCTACGGTATATGATTATTTTTAACCGTCTCGTATTTAGGACAGATAAAAAAGAACAGAAAATGGGCTTACAGTGCCCTTGTAAGTGCATCTGCTGAAATGTAAAGCTTGTAATGTTACAGCGAATAATAATTGTACATAATGTGCATAGGTTTGGCCTTATGTCTGTATTTTTTTTCATCAAACTTATTCCAGTGCAATGCCTTGCCACATAGACTTAGTAGTAAATATGTATCTCCCGAAATTGTTTTTTTTAAACCAGAAACCAAATGGGGAAAGAGTCAAGAGTTTTGACAAGTTTTATTATGATAAATGAAAGCTGTCTTTGCGCAATAAATGGTTAATTGTTCACAGAACACACTGTTGTAGCGTAGCAGCAAGCACCATAAGAATAGGTTTACGTAACATGGCATTATGAATAAAATAAAAAAGAAAAAAAAATATTATATAAAACTCTTATTTTCCTTCAAAAGACGAATGCTTTTTTTTGTTTTGCACTTCAGCATTTGTGAATACGGACACTTTGTTCAAAAAGATGAAAAATTACATCACTAAATCTGACATCCTTCATATGAGACATAATACTCAGATGACTACTAATGCATCTGTACCATTCTTAAATTCTTCATTCCTCTTTCACTTAACTATACATGCTTAAACCTGCTTCTGAAATGTGCATTCAAGTCTTCTACCAAAGCTTTAACCTTAAAATAGTGTAGCATACCAACATGAAACTATTCTCATTTTTTAACCATCTAATCGTGATGCGTTCGTCTTCAAAATGTCCTTTTGCTCTGCAGAATTAAGCGACTGTTGAAATGGTAGACGAAACTCCAGGAACATCAGCGCTGAATTGGAGAGTTTACGCAAGGCTCCTCTGTCTGGGCTTGATTCTGGGGTATAGCTATAAAGAGAAAAACAAATATGAGTGATCTGTTGTAAAAAAATAAAAAATTAAGCAATTTCCCTAAAATGCATTTCCTCACCCCAAGGAGGTTGCGAGGTATGTAGCCCTCATTGTCGGCACATCTTGCCCACCACCACTCTGTTTCTTCACTGTCCTCTCTTCGTAGGATGGTCAGACAGTCTCCTTCCTTAAAGGACAATTCGTCTGGGCTCTCAGCATCATAGTCCCACAGGGCATAAACAACGCCCCTGTTCATGATGCCCATCTTCTCCTGAACACCTGTGAATAAACATCTCTTTTATTGCCTAGAAGTACCAGTTTAGGTACAAGAAGTCCTCTTTTGTAAAGTTTCAAAGAGGTTGTCGCACCTCTTCAGAACTATTGGGGATTTTCTTGCTTTTTGGGATGTTCTCAATGCAAAAGCTGGGAACGTACTTATTTTTAGAAACTCTGTTGGTTCTAATTTAGGTCCTACTTCAGAGTAGGGTCTAAAACCGTTCTATAGAAATTCCCATTGACGTAATCGTACACGATTTTTGTGCTCCTATAATTATGAAATTGTGCGTTTAAATTCCATTTCCGTTATCACAAAATCCATGAAGTGCATCAAAAACAGTTTTAATCACATCATCCAGCATAAACCGTTTAGTGAATTATGTTAACGTTTGCCAGGATGTTGCTATTGGTGCGAATGCTACAACTACTACTTAGTGTGGAAGCGCCTATAATGGGAGATCTGGTCTCTTACCATAGAGAAACTGCGAGCATTGGGCGTAACCTTCTTCCATCTCCTCGCACTTGTCAGCCGCCGTCTGCATATCGCTGTAGGTTGTGGCGCATACGGCAGCTCCCGATTCCACCAGGAACTTACATACTTGCACGTTATTACAGGAAGCAGCGCAGTGCAGGGGAGTCCTAACACAGTGAAAGATGTTTCAACGTTGTATTAAATAATGGACAGAATTAGTTTTGGACGGTAAATGTTTTTCGCTCACCATCCATCACTGTCTGCGGCATTCACGTTTACTCCAAACTGCACCAGGAACTTTACGATTTCTGTGTGTCCAGCGCACACAGAATTGTGCAGAGCGGTAATGCCCTCATCATTGGGTAAACTAGGGTCTTCCACCTAAATATGATGAACAGACATATACTTGAAATCCAAACTAGCTATAATGTCTATTGTTATATTACCTATTAGTGTACAGAGCTGATCTTGGCCTGTTTCTCACCTCATATATGATCCTCTGGACAAGGTCGTACTCGCCCTCTAAAGAGGAGTCCAACAGAAGGGCCAGAGGGTTAAAGTGCACACGCATCCCGTGGTTAATGCGCTCTGAACCAGTCTTACGCAGGTTTGTTCTTTTGCCCTGTGGAAAAACAGGATGGACGAATAGATATTTAGTGCTAGTAGGGAAATTCTGTACGTAATTGCTGCATATCTTGTGGTAAGTTCTTGGATATGAAGTACAGATACAAGGTGTTAGCCTGACATGAACCACTCTTTCATTCCGCATATTTAAAGCCCATTGAGGGTCACTAGTTGCCACTTCTGCTCCATTTAAATGTTTAATAAGATCTGTGTGGAGTGCTCAGAATCTTAGTGTGGCTAGTTGCTAAGCAACAGCCCAGAATGGATAGTTTGATCGGAATCTCTACTGACCTGACTTGTCTTCACCCTCTTTCTCCGTCTATCCCTCTTTTCTCTCTGTGGCCATACTTACGTTGGCTAAATGACTATATCGTTTTTTAAAAAGCCTGTCTCAAATGTCTCCTCATTCCTTGGAGTCTTCTTCTGGGTCGAATACGTGATGACATGTAGCTTACAGATTCATAAAATGGTAAATGGGACACCTAATGTTCTCATGGACTTCCAAGGCCAAAAGAGTGTCCTAATTACCAGTTTATGAATCAACAGACATCTGCTTTTGTGGCCATGATCCACATCAGGTACACCATTTCAGACACCTTCCATGACTCCCTGCATATTATCGTCAAGCTCCTTAGTGCATAGAGCTTGACTGTAATAAACTGCTCACAGTTGAGTCAGTATCTGACTAAGCTTCAATGCTTGCACACCTAAGCACAGCAAAAAAAGACTTTCAGTTTCAACCCATCCATCAAGAACCCTGCTGCTGGGACACTCTTCCCATCAGTGCACATTTTAGATATATACCTTATCTGACTCACCCACTGCAGGTGTCTCTGGGTCTCTACTATCTACAGGGTCTTAACTATGTGTTTTATTAGAAAGACATCAATAATGCTATAAATTGAAAAGTTGCTATATATGATTGACTTTGGGTCACCACAATTTGATGTCCATGTCAATGTCCCTCTACAGATAAGGTTTTACTTTCGGGAATGTTGTTGTACCTACCGGTGGTAGCATGACCTGTCCTGTAACCTCTGGAGCCTTCATATTGATGATGTCATCACCTGGTCCCTCCGACTCTGTCATGCTGGGATATGGAGGTGGAGGGTAAGGTGGGTACTCCTCAACATACGGTTCTGGAGCAGCTGGGCCATATACTTCTTGTTCTTCCTTCAGCGGTGGTTCCTTTGGAATAATGCTAGAAATGGCATTGTCCTCCAGGATTGGCAATCGAGGTGGAAGTGGTGGAGGCGACAGCTCCTCCTCCTCTTTCTCACACTCAGGTATCGTAGTATCACGGTGTCCCTCGTGGGGTCTACAGCTCTCATCAGCTACTGGCCTACATCCATTCTCACCTTCTGCCTGAAAGAAGGCAGCTGGGGTTATAGTGGTTTCCATGGCTGCCAACGTAGTCTTCTGGTAGAGGAGCTTCTGGATGTTGGGTCCACCAGGCCCCTCAGATTCTGTTATAGAGCCACGCTTTTTAAGAGGCCTGGGGGCATGGTGCAGTCTCTTTCTCAGGGCCTCCAAATCAGCATCGCTCTGGAGCCGATGGGAATTTGAAAGGAACGGGAGAAGTTTGGTTGGGCTGAGGGGCCGGGGAACGCGTTCTACCTCCTGGCCCTCAACAGAGGTGGATGCAGGTGCCATATTGTTTCCCTGGTCCACTTGGTCACCATCCAGACCAGTTTTCTCAAGATGAATGCTGTCCTGGATAAGAGACTGCTGTCCCCCACTGGATGGGATGACTGGTTTACCATATACTGTGAGAGGCAAGCAATGAAGATCAGGTACTTCATAAAAACATCTATTGAATAAGTTAGGTGTCAGTTGGCATTTATGTTACACAACCACTAAAGTAATAACTCATGGTACATTACTGAGCTAAAATGTATCCAATACAAGGGTGTTGAGAATATTTAGTACTAATAATAATAATTATAATGCATTATATGACTATATCCTCATTTGACTTTTTTCCGTGTCTGAGCCACGAAGTGTAAAAGCTATTTGCCTATGTGATCCGAGTTTTAAAGATATGCAAACCAAAGCTGGAACCAAATGTCTACAAAGTTATGTAACAAAAGAATGAGCCTTTGCTTATCTCTTTGTGGTAGGTGAGCACCACTATGAGCCCTTCACACTCATATATTCTACTTATATTCTCATTTGTACAATTTTGGTACACATTATGAACTCACATATGGCACATTTGACATTTTATCTTGAAGTATTTCTTTGAAAATAAGTAAAGCTGTTGATTTTTATGGCAAATAAAGCCAAATATGTTCTCCTTTGTGTTTTTAATTTAAACTGATTCCAACTTCCATCTCTGGAGCCATCTCTCCATCTGGTGCTTGCTAAAAAAAAGTGAATAAATAACAATGGCAGAGCAATGCAATGTCCAGTCACTACAGGATCATTTAAGGACATACAAATGCTATTTGGAATTCTCTCAAAGTCCAGGTGAAATCTGGTCCAAACAAGTCAGACAGACTTTCTGTTGTAATAATTAAGCAGCTTGATTTAAATACTGCATCCAACTCGGAGGCTGTGATAAAATCTGCTGTTCCTAATTAGTTTCTTCCCTGAAGAACTTTCAGCTAAACTAAAACAAGCTTTTGAACTGTTCAGACGCATGCCTGGATTAAGACTAAGAAATAAACATGCTTACTTTAAGCCCCAAAATCCTGTTTTTAGACTTTCAGAAATGTACACAAGTATGTGGAACACCAAAGCATTTACAAAGAAATGGTATCTTGTCTTCTGCTCCTGTGTTGCAACAGCATTGTATATCTCAAAAACATCAATGAATGTTGGCAGATTTGTTGTTTTTGGGTGAACCATTCTTTTTTTACAGTTGGTTCTGTGTGTTCTTGTTGATTTGGCAGAATTACAAGTGTAACATTACATCTTGTGAAATACATACTTATCAAATTCTATCACAAGATACCTCTAAATGTGTTTGGGTGCCTAGTAAGGTGGGGGTACTCACATCGAGGCTGTGAACGGGTCAGCGTACTTTGCCCTTGATAACCCTTCCCAAGAGTGCTTTGTTGGGTATACATAGAGTAAATGGATCTCGCTGCCACCGTCTGGGGTTTGTGAAGAGTAGTGGGGGTGGAGGTCTCTTTCCCTGCCAAAGTGTCCGACGTGAAAGGACGTACTGTTGCGGCAGGTAAGGTGTCCGGTTTAGGGGGCAGAGGTAGGGGTAAGGTGTTGTTGTGGGATGGAAGGGGCACTGGGGGTTTCTGATTGGCTGGTCTAGCTTTGCCAGGGAAGGTGCCTGTTCTGTAAGGAGGTTTACTGAAGGTGGACTGGCCTGGTGGAGGAGGTTTGGGCTTGCTTGGAACAGGAGGAGGAACCTTCCCAAAGGTTCTACCTGCAGACTACGATTAAAGAGTTATTAGTGTTTTTTTTATATCTATGAGTTAACATTGATTTATTGCCAATATTTGGTTACAGTTAACACCAGTGTAGTACCTGGGTGTCCCTCAAGAGGTCCTCACTACTCTGGTTCTTGCGTAAGGGCAATGGCGGAGGTCTCAAATCTGCTTCAGAATCTGAAACATATATTAATCATAGATTCATCATCACATTTAAAACATTATGATGCTGACTGGATTAAGACATGGCAGAGGTGTCCAGTCTTGTTCTTGGAGATCTACCTTCCTACAAATATCTCACACCTAGTTCACGCCTGAACCAGCTAATTAAGATCTTCAGGAACATCTGATAATTACAGACAGGTGTGAAGGAGCAGGTTTGAAACTGAGCTTTGTAGGTATGTAGATAGATATCCAAAAACAGGACTCATCCCAGTTTAACGGAGACACATTTTCAAGTAAGCCACTCGTGGCTGACTCCTGAAGAGTGTAAACACTGTGGCTCTTTCAAAACATTGCTTTGTTTGTTTAAGCGGTCTGATGTGTCAGCTTCTAATTGCTTGAGTCTGAATGTGTTTCTTTAAAAGTTGGAGAGAGGCGTACCTTTCTCCTGGGATCCGTGGCTGGTCATGCGGGGAAGGGTGGAGGAGTGGCCGTGGGTGTTGCTGTTAGTTTCTGTGTTGGAAAACAAATCTGACACCTTGGAGATCTTACTCGTCAAGAAACCAATACCTGTCACATGGAAGCAGAATTAGGAGAAGATGAATCAGGGTTTACTGGTGCAATGTGTGGTAAATACTGTACATATACACACGTACCTGTGGTCGGTTTAGGGAGAGGTTTGGGAAGGGTGGCTGTGCCGTCGGGATAAGCAGGCTTCACTAGAATCTCCTGCCTGGGAGGAACTGGAGGAGCCGGGGTGGTCTGGATGTACGGCCCAACAGCGGCAACCCTGGAAGGGCCGGTGGTCTGAGAGCTCTGCCCTTCAGATGGCTGCTGGAAATGGAAGAGACAAAGAATAAGAGAAAGAATTTTGTGTCTAAATAGCACAAGAAACTTAAATGTTATAAAGCTGCTCACAGGCAAGTTCTCTTTCTGCTGGAGAGCCGCTTTTTTCTTCCAGAGCCTCTCTCTCAGTTCAGCCACTCTTTTGTCCATGGCGGCCATTTCTACATTCCTCTTGTTTAGATTCTCTCTCTGCTGCTGGAGTTTGGCACTTTGCTCCTGGTTCAATTTATTCCTCAGCTGCAGAAAAGAGAAACCGTCCGAACAAAAGAGAGACTGTTGAATTTGTGTACCGGACTACAGCTTTTCAATGCTTCACTATTTTTCCACATTTAAAAAACAGAGTGTATTCATGTTATATTTATTCTCAGATAAAAGACACTTGGTTAACTTTTTCTTCTATAAATGAAAGATATTCAGTCCTACTTTATATTAGGTGGCCTTAACTACAATGTACTCACATATAAATTAATCACTTGATACTTACTGTGTATATACGTAGTTTTTCTTTGTACTTATATTTAAAAAAAAAAAATATCTGCATATAATTGCATCGGTAATTAATTTCTGTATTTACATGTATAGTTACTCTGTTGACCCATCCCTTACACCTAAACCCACCCTTAAATCTACACATACAGTACCACATATACGTATCCCACCTCAATAGCAGTATCACTATATGATTTGACGTGATTTTATATCTCAATGGTAAAATAAAGGAGATAAACAATTATGTCTGAATAGCAGGATTGTGTTACAGAAAGCTGTAGACCAACAGGAAAAAAGCTACCTGAAGCTCTTTGTACAGTCGCTCTAGTTCCCCACTTGAGCTCGGTCCAGCTTCATGTGAGATGTCCATTTTGCCGCCACGTAACATGTCCAGTTGTCGACTCAACTCCTCCACCCTACTGACAGCCACCACCAGCTCCCGCTGCTTCTGCTGGAACAGACCGTTCATCTGCTCGATCTCCTCCACTACAGAGAGAGAGAAATTAGGTATATCGCTCACTTGTTAATTAACTTCTCATTCCCATAAGCAAGATCGTTTGTTGTTGTCTCTGTTGATTAATTTAGCTGCTAATGGCATTTTTCTATAACAGAAACAAACTTTTCCATTAGTGGGCAAATGATCCACAACAAATGACGTCTTCGTAAATGAATCTGGAGAAAGTCCTAAAACACTGCTAAACATAAAATATGGATCAACGTCTAACGTTTAAATGACACATAAATCTGATTTTTGCAGCAGAAAAACTAATTAGCTGATCAGATCAATTGACTAGAATAAATTGGGTAACATAATGTTTAATGCTGAAAGTCACATAAGGCTAAATTTGTAGCAAGAGCCAATGGGTCAAAATTACTTTTCTTTTATGCCAAAAATCATTAGGATATTAAGTAAAGATTATGTTCCATGAGAATATTTTTTAAATATCCTACCATAAATAATAATATGCATTGCGAAGAACCTGATTTGGACACTTTAAAGGTTTTTTTTTTGCACTCTCACATTTTTTTCAACCAAATATTGTCCTATCCTAACTAACCATTCATCAGTGGAAAGCTTATTTATAGCTTTTAAGCTTATAAATTCCCCTATGACTGTTTCTTGGTCCAGGGTCACAAATTAGAATTGATTTATTTATTTTTTTATTTATTTACAAAACAAAATCATCTTTAATTTATTATACAAATAGTATAACAAAATTAATGCATAATAATAAAATATAAAACTAGTCTGTAATATGAAAATAGCAATGATATTAATAATGGCAATGTAACAAACATGCAATAAAAATCTTTTAAGTAAACGTAAATGCTCTTAATGAATCTTACTTTGGTTTACACCACTACATTAAACAACATTTTTAAACAGTTTATAAAACAAAATCTTAATAAATAAAAAATGTTCTTCAAAACACTTCCCCTAATCCAGCAAACAAATGCAGCACACTTTTTTGTGCCACTAGTAGAGCGGAAACGGCAAACTTCTCCTTGAGCTAATATCTCTCAAATAAGGTCAACGTTACAGCCATTCCAGCGCTCCTAACCTACTTTCTCTCATGAGTTTACAGGTCCTGACCTAGTTTACTGTTGCTGATGCGTTTCTGTTCAACTTGTCCCTTCAGAGCTCGAACCCTCCGCAGTTTGGCTTCCTGGTTCTCTGCGTTCTCCCGCAGCATTCGCAATTTCTCCTGCTCAGACGCCTGCTGGTGCTGCTGCCGCTGGTCCTGCAGCTTCAGGAAGCGCAGTCGCTGTTCCTGCAAAGAGGCGTCAGGTCACAATCTCAGCAAAACTCATTTTCAGACATCATTAAGTTTCAGAACTACGTGCCTGCTCTTTTCATTCACGCTGATAATGGACGAAATGATAATGGTTTTGATATGGAGATGACTCTATGCAGTTGTTTTATTCGAATGACCCTAACGCAAAACTTGGTGCGCTAGCAATAACACCATTTCACGCATGACTTCAAACCTGGTGTTTGAAGGTAATGTTGATTTCAGCTAACAAACAGGAAATGCTGCTTTTTTCCATTTAATTAAATGGTTGCCATTTATTTTTATTGTATGAAAAAGAGCAGCATGACCATTCTGAATATCTCTTTTGTGCTTAGTGGAAGATCGAATGACATACAGGCTTGGAACAAGTAAATACATTTAATTTTGACATAGTTATTTGTTAAAATGCATTGAATAATACATTATGTCAATGGTACTGTAGGCTACCTTTGTGGCCAGGAGCTGTTGTTGTGCATTGATCTGTTGTTGTTGCCGTGATGCCATCTCTTGCAATTCGCTGAGAGTGATCTCCATATGAGGAGCTGCAATCTAAAAATAATAAATATATATATATATAGTATATTATGGCTATGAAGAATCTGTATGTAAATCTGTAAAAACAGGACTGAAATGGCAACAATAAATAACCAAAATAAAAAAAAAATGACAAAGGGTACTCGAAGTTGTGTGAGGTTTTATATAAACCTCATATAAATCAATAAACCATATAAATAAATAAATAATATAAAACCACATAAAAATATAAATATAGCAAATATAAAAATAGCAAATAAAACTTGTATGCAGTTATGCATGTGTTCATATTTGTGTTCACATTTCAAAAAACTTGTGCAGTGGATTACACTGCGAGTTGATTCTCCTTCCCAAAGTCTGGTTTCCAGTTTCTTCAGTTTTTAATCATGTCAAGACATAACCATTTATTTAAATTATAAAATGATTTGCAGTGTCACAATTCATTACAGTCCATGTAAGAATACTGTCTATTAAATATTTTTATTTGCACAGCTTACTGACACTTTCCAATTCAAGTTAGCAACAGTATCCAAGGGGGTGGATCTTAACAATTCTCTGAAGGGAATTCATACTCACTCCATTTTCCATGTGTCTGTCTATTGTCCCCTTTACTGCATTTCTTCTGGCAATAGACTCTGGAGCTCTGTGGCCTCCTGCAGTTAGAGACAGAATTAGCGGTGTTGGCTAAGCTAAACACATTATGGCTTATTTTAGGATTAGGGATTTGTATTAAAGTTTGACAGCTTATTAGTCAAACACATTTGGTGGTAAAAACACAAATGATACCTCAAGTCATGTTGCTTTTTGATGAGAAGTTTAGACTTTGACACAAAGTACACAAACTCAACAGTTAGTATTTAGCAAACTAGCATGTCAGCATGCTAACAGTAAAGTCCAGGAACATTTAGGTTGAAAAAGAGTTGCTATGCTGGGGTAAACCTCATTACATAATGACTATTTGGCTGGGGAAAACAACTAGCGCTCAATTATCCTGCATATGACTGCCTGTGCCAGGGTCCCACTTACATAACACATCAACACTGGCACCGCTAGCGCCGCTTATATGGGTTACCGGATAAACCAATCTAAGAGTGAAACAATGACCAAATAATGTTCTTGGTCACAGTCTGACACCACAGGGGTTCTAATCAGGGCTTACTGATTTCACAAGCATAGGTCTTTACCTCAATTCTGTGTGAAAACAAACCACAAACACAACAGATACGAGTCAAATTGTGTGTAATTGACATAATTATTCTCAACAGAGAAATAAGGAACTCTTTGTAAAGTAGAGCCAGGAGTACAGAGCCGATATCATTCGCATTGTTGTGTAACAGCCGGTCTTTGTCCGGTGAAGAGGGCCAAAGTCACTCAGAGAAATCTGAAACCTCACACATGGTTTCACATGACTGAGATGTTTAAACTTCTCGGGGGAATAGGGAGGATTCACTTCAAACATACCGTGTAAACAAACTAGTAGAAACTGGATTCATGAGTTAAAAATAACTTGCAAAAAACTAGTTTAAAGCTGTGTGAGATCTTATATATTACATGTTTTGATGTCTGAATACAAATAAATAAATAACCAACTGAAAATCCTGTTTTACCATAACCTGCAGAATAATAGGAAATAAAAATAAATTAGTGAGTGCTGTCAAACGATTAATCGCAATTAATCACATCAAAAATAAATGTTTTGTTTACATGACATACAGTGCCCTCCACTAATATTGGCACCCTTGGTAAATCTGAGCAAAGGTGGCTGTGATGTGAATGTTTATCCTTTTGATATTTCATAAAAATAAAAAAAATTACCTATCATTGAAGTAAAAAAATGTTTTTCTCCAATACATGTTAGCCACAATTATTGGCACCCAATTATTGCTACATCCTTTTCCCAAGATAACGGCTCTGAGTTTTCTCCTGTAATGCCTGAAGAGTTTGGAGAACACCATTCATCCAGAATCACTCCAGACCTTTAGATTACCAGTTCCATGTTGGTTCTCCTCTTTAGTTCAGCTCACTCATTTTCTGCAGGTTTCAGGTCAGAGGACTGAGCCAGCCATGGCTAAAGCTTAATTTTGTGCTCGGTGACTAATTCTTGTGTTTATTTTGGATTATTGTCCCAGTGGAAGACCCAACCATGGCCCATTATAAGATTTCTAACAGAGTCAGTGAATTATTGATTTTTATCTGCTGGTATTTGATAGAATCCATAATGCCATGTGTCTAAACAAGATGTCCAGGACCTCCAGCAGAACTATAGATCCACAACATCCAAAATACAGCAGTATACTTCATTGTTTTTTTTTTACTTTCATCTGATCATAGAAGCCGGTCCCATTTGTAGTTCCAGTCCTGTCTGATAGCTGAACATGCTGTATTTTGTTTTGTTTTCTCATTGTGTTGATGATTAAGGGATTTTGGGCTTTGTTTTCCATCCTATATACATTTCTGTGAAACAGGAAACCAGGGCTGGATATCTTCATGTCCATAATCCCCCTGCAGTGCTCAAAGTTGTGAATATGAATGGGAATATACTTCAGAGATATTTTACTAATTCTAGGGGTGCCAATAATTGTGGCCAACCATGAATTAGAGAAAAACATTAATTTCATCATGGGTTTATCTCTCCATTTTCAATTGTTTTATTTCAATGATTTGTTAGAATTGCGTGATTGCTTTGAATGAAAGATCAAAAGGATAAACAATGCAGATTTATTTTCACAGCCACCATTGCTCAGATTTACCAAAGGTGCAAATATTAGTGGAGGGCACTCTCTCTATATATATATATATATGCTACAAACAGAATACACAAGAAGCTTGTTCAATTTGGACACACATTTGGTTGTCAAGGTAATAAACACCAAATAACAACCGTTCGCGTGTCTGTGTAACAGAGTTTTAGTGTAAAAAGTGTGAAGTTCAGGGTTCTTGTTATAATCATTGGTGTTTAAAGCTGACGTAAGGATTCTCCTGGTGGCATTTTTTGAATTTGTGTAAAGTTTTGGCCATTTGGGATTTCTGCTTGGTATGCTGCCACTTCAACATCCACAGAATGCTGTTGTGGAGCACAAGTGTGCAATGGCAGCGTGGAATGAGAGGACTGCTCACAGAACGTCTGGCTCAACAATATTCAATGCTCTGAGTGATGGGCATGAGAAAATGAGAGCAGTTGTCCAGTCATTGTTATACAGTATACCAGGGGCTTTCAGGAGACACAGAAAATGATGTCAACCAAGGAAATCCTTGAACTTTTACAGGTCATATCCAAATTCAACAAAACAATATCATTGGGTAAAGTTGTTCTCAGGATTATTTGTCCATGGCCATTTCTCTAAGAAGCAAAGGGAACTGAAGCCTTCACAGCAGCCCACTGAACTAAACAAACTGTGGGATAGATGATCTTGCCAGTACCACTCACTGTGGGCACTGCAAAAACCCTGCTATCCATCGTTGCAACCTTAAAGGACGTTATATAACAACCAAATTAATGATTAATGAGTAATGATTTTGTCATTATTGCATATGTGTTGGGGTTTGATTCTTCAAAGTAAACAGTCACAACAGTTTTATTTATGTTACACTATTTACAGATTTTTGAGTATATAGCCCAACCCCTGCCCCTAAACCTACCATTTGTCAATAAAACACAAGATATAACAGGCAAATACCAGTCAAGCCCGCAAGGCCTGGTGCGTGGCTCTTTTCCACTGCGTGATACGACTCGGCTCAGTTTGCGTTTCCTCTGCAGTCTAGTACCGCTTTAGAGTGAGCAGGATTATTCACATGTTGTTTTTGTCGCACCGCTTCTACTGCCATGACTCCTGGCCTGTGTCTCAATGTTCATACTATCTATCTTCAATTCTAAGTGATGTTCATAATTTTCAATACTGTTTGTGGCAGATAGGGTGAATATTATGCACATTGGGACGCAGGGCTGGAAAGCGCTTTAATTCCACGTCGCTCTATCAAGCTCTAGCTCGATCCTCTCCTCAGCTATCAACAAGAGGAACGTCTGTACTTCCCAGCAAACCACAAAACCTTTTTTTGTTTGTTAAAAGAAGGTGATCGATCAAAACAGTTGTGCTCGTTCCTTCACTGGCTGTACTGATTTAAAGCTAGCAGGTCTGTGTGTGTCTGGCAGGTAATGATGATTCTTTCCGGCCGGTCAGTGTTAGGCAGAGTACATGCATCACATTTTGGTAACAGTACAGTACGCTTGAAACCTCAGCCGAGGTGGTACTAAAAAAAAAAACAAGTACCAGGTTCTGTTCAGTGGAAAACCCAGCCAAAGGTGAACTGTACTGAAACATAACATGCCGTGGAAAAGTGCTTTAACAGAACCACAAACTGGCACTGTGTCGTGGCCCACCAGGGGCGATGGTGTCAGCTCTGGGTGTAAATCAGATGATTTGTCATGATGAGATACAATATCGATTCTAATACACAACAATATGATATTCGCCTCAAAAAATGTTAAAATGTGCCTACGATTTGAGACAGGAGTATTTCAATTGATACATTGATTATATGATATATTCTTATATAATCAGAAAGAGAGTAGGGAGGGAGATTATTTTAGGTCGCAGGTTGAGTTGATCTGGCTGAGGTGTTAACCTGGGGCCTGCAGGTCATTTAGTCTGGTGTTGAGTGAGGGGGTCTGTGCTTGTTTGTTGATCTAATGAATTTGTTACACAGTAATCTTGGTGTCATTTGAAAAGTTTCCTAAATCAGGCTTCATTTATTGCACTACATAAATCACAAGATTCTGATGTGGTGTTAAGTGTAAAGTGATCCGAACACCCTACAACATGACTGTGCTTTGCCCTCTATATTTCTGTTAAATACGATATTTTATTAAGAAACAACTATTTATTATTAAGTAAATTTGACATCATAAACAGATTATTTTCTCAGGACCACATCTAGCCCCGTCTCTATTTTCGAGCCCCCTCAGCCCCAGTAGAGAACTAACTCTGGTGCGGAGTCTGATTGGTTCTTCCTCTGGTGAAATCAGCTGCTGAGCTCTTGGGATAAACATATGGCAGGACTTTTACTTTCTGACCCCTGTACTTTACACCTCTGGTTTTAAAAATACTTCATAACGTGAACGAAAACAAGCAAATCACTCATTAATAACATGTTAAATGTCTGTGTGTGCAGTGATGATGACACTCACCTGATACTGTCAGAGTAACTTTATCACTCGTTTGTGACGTTCGGCGTGATCCTTCTGTCTCTGATCCGTCACAGGAGTATTTACCTGCGTCAGACTCAGAAACAGAACTGAATGTGTGTTCCTGTAGTTCACTGATAAAACTTCCTGAATTATCTTTATACCAGCTGTATCTCCAGCGAGTGACTCCTTCAGCATCTATATCACATCTCAGAGTGACTCTCTCTCCACTGAACACATGTTGAGCAGGTTTAACGGTCACTCTGGGTGTTGGTCTTTCTGTACAATGACAACAATGAGGATTAATTTAATAAATAAAAGTGTAATGTGTTTATTCTGTACACACCAAATCAAGTCAGACAGAATGCTGTTCTGTTATAGTCCTTTGATAGTTTTTTGTTGTTGTTTGATTTTGCTAAATCATTTTCATACTTGCCGTCTACTGTTACTGTTACTGGTTTACTGTAATCTGTGTAATATCCTCCTCTTCGTGCTCTGCAGCTGTACTCTCCTCCATCAGAGACTTTCACAGGATTGATTGTTTTAGTTTCAGCTTCAGTTAATTCAGGGTTTGAGTCTTTTCTCCAGATAAACTCCCATCCATTCTGTGACTGAATCCCCTCACATCTCAGAGTAACTGAGTCTCCAGTGAACACTGAGAGTTGATCCTCAGAGTTCAGAGTCAGTTTAGGACGATCTGTCAATATAAAGTTAGTGGGATTAGGAGTTATAGTTTCACACATTACTAACCAGACTGATGTTATTTCTGTCAGACGTCTACAGAAGTGCTTATTGAGAGTTAACAGAGATTTAATTAGATATTCTTCTGGTTTTTGGACACTACCATGATGGAGATCAGTGTGAGCTTTAGTTGGGTTCTTGACCCTTAACTTTTAAATTAATAGTATTTTTTTAAACTGCTTGAAATGTGTTTTAAGCCACGTTACAGTAGTGACGACACAAACAAAAAAGAACTGACTGTGAGACGTAATTGTAAATTGAGTGCAGAGGTGGTTGAAGTACACAAATCAAGAACTTGAGTAAAAGTCCAGATCCATACTACAGGGTTCGTACGGGTGCTGGAAATCCTGTAAATCCTTAATTTTTAATATAGTGGTTTCAAGGTTAGAAAAGTGCGCAGATTTTGGACAAGGTGCTTGAACCTGCTTGAATTTGAAATTGAATTGCTTTCATAATAAGTTGTTATCCTACGGAGTAGTTTTCCTTTTAGCTAAGAATGCATTTTGCACAAAACGAAAATAACTCCGCTCGAGTCCGCGCTTGTGGCTGTATAATCTACCCAGCTAACAAAATTACGTAACTGTTACGTCGTGTGTTAGCTGGGTAGAGACCGGCGCGGGACGGATTTTTCAGTCCCGTTCTGGTAAATATACTGTAGGCCTATCTATTATTTTCTCCTGCTCCCGCCCGCTGTATTAAAGTTTTGGTACGCAGAGCGTAAGTGGTTCCCTTTTGAATATGAATAAAAAAAGAAATGGAAAATAAATACATGTTTGGTTTTATTTGAGTTTAGTTTTGAGTTTAAACATGGACACGAACGAGGAGCTTTTCAGAATATAGAAATACAGTTGGAAATTGGCTGACAATTTCAAATTAATAATAAACGTTGATTTAACGTTGAAACAGAAAAGCATTGGCCTAATACTTCTTCAAAAGGCACGTTAGCCTTTTTTATGCTCATGAAAGTTTGGTACAACACCCATACAAAATCTGACTGTAACTAGGGATGGCACGGTTCATGGACTTGTAAATCACTCGCGCTTGACGCTTCATTCGCGTCCGGTGTAAACGCAGCATTTCGCGCGAAAGAATTGAGGTGTCTGCGGTGAGAAGTGAGTGCTGCAGGTCACAATACTGTACGGTTAGAAATGGCAAGTGGGAGAGAAAAGGACATCTGCCCGGTGGTGTGTGGGAACATTTTGGATTTCATGTGACCTTTCATGACAGCGGAAATAAAACAATAGATAGAACTGCGACTGTATGCAAGTATTGTGCAACAGGCATCCACTATGCTAATGGAAACACTTTGAATATGTCATTTTATCTGAGAAGATACCATTATGTAAGAGTTACACTGAAGTTGAAAGGCACATATATTCATGTAGATGGTGATATTCGTTCTCCTTTTTTGCCAAATAAAAGAAAAGCATGTTGAAATCATCATGTCTTTCTTCTTGCTGTATCAAAATCTCACCTAGCTTTCCTCAGAGATGTTACCAATAATGTGCTTGACAATAATGTCAAGTCAAATTCAGTTTATGCATGATTACATGTCATGATATAACTTTTTTATTACTGTATCCTAAATTGTGGATAATTAGCAGACAGGTTTGCCCACATAACCAAGCTTAAAGTCGAACATTATCCACATTTACAGACCATTCTTTCTCATAACCAAAGGGTGAATATGCAAACTATGCAAACTAATACCTCATATATAAACGTTTCAGAATTTTCATCCTAAAAGTATGTGTATACACAAACTGCACAAGGTTTATAAAGCTGCATATACGCCAGAACCAACAAATTTCACTTTATAATTCCCAGTTATTAAAATATAGTTTGAAATATTTAAAATAAATAATTTACAAACCAAATAAATATATTCACTGTCAATTTAATGCATTTTTGCATTACAAAATATTTTGAAAAATAATTAAAAAAAAATTGACTGACCCCAAACTTTTGAATGCTAGCAAATTATTTCATTTTATATGATTTAATCTGTAGGTTTTTTTGTTATTGTTTTAAGCATAAACTAAAAATATTATGTAAATAATACACTGTAAATTCCTCACTTTAATAATGTTTAAGACTGTTGGAAGCAGAGTTGAGTTAAAATCGCAAAAAAGTACAGGAGAATGAAGCCTATTTCTTATGCTTACATAGTTTCCATGACAAAATTATATATTAACCTATATACATATTATATATACTGTACTGTATGTCAGAAATGCCCTATTTCATTACTAACAGGTCAAGGATTAAGTGGGACAGGCAATACATTGGTGAGCATGCAGCTCTTCAATGTTCTTCTCCTGCACACACAGGCTCCCACAGGGCCCGTGGGGTTTCACAAGCTGCTCTTTCTGTTAAATATCATTCTGAAATATCAAGCGACATTGCCCTGTCCTAACATGGCTTCATAACGGTGCTCTGAGATAGCCTGTGTTACCATGGAAATTGAAACACTGTCACCACTAGGGCTCTGTGAAAAGCGACGAGCACTAATGAAATAATTTGACATGGGAATTGTGCCTGTGCAAACAGAGGGGCTACAGAAGACAGATACTTTTCAGTCTGTCCTGGGAAAAGACGGAAAACAAAGTCAACCCCCCGCAAAGTACTTCTTCACCACAACACAAAGCCGGAGTTAAAAAAAAATCTATTCCTGAATTAACAGCATCATAAAAGAAGCATAACAACCCCCCATCAAAATAATCACAGCATTTACTAACCAGAATGTTGCTTTTCTTTTGAATTCATGTTTCTTTATATGGTGTTGTATACTCTTTACACAAATTTAAGCCTTCTAAGTGCGCCTGTGCCCACTTTCTGCTCTAGTCCCTTATTTTAAATCCAGTGTGGGGCAGAAAATTAGCCTGACAGGGATTGGTGTCATTATTCTTCAGCACTTGCACTTACGAAAAGCCTTGATGGGAAACAAAGCACGTGCAATGAAAGCTAAAGAATTTTCATGATTTTTCTTTCTTTCGCAAAGCGATTCTTCAGTGCTATTTATCTTTTCTTTCAATACACAGTGAAACAAAAACAAACTTTTGCCCCAATAAACTGTACGGTGCAGTTTCTTTTAAAACTTTTCAACTTTAGAACTGAGAGACATTTAGAACTGTTCCTGTACCTGAAAGAGCAAAAAATGGTGTTAGCACTCTTGAGTGTGAATAACCTTTGAGGGATAGATGCTAATTAGGTTTGATTCCCAATAAAGTATAAATTAAAAGGTCTACAAAGGACCTAAGTGCAATCTAAATTGTTTGAGATCAAAGCATAAATGTATTTTAACACTCATTCAACAAGTGAATGTTACTTTTCAGGATTTTTTTTCCTGAAGCATTGAGCCTCTGAAATGTAAAATTATAAGGAGTTTATTAAAAATCACCAGGACTATAATCATTTGTTCAGTCGTCAACCTATAATCATTCATTTTCCGCCAACTCTGCACTTTTGGGGGAAAATGATGCTGTTCCCTGTAGTTTCATGTCCACCCCGTTATTATAGAATCATGGCGATATTCAGCCAGCTGGAAGAAAATCAGACACTGGGGTTTTTGAGTTCTGCTTTAAATACAGCCATGTGTGGCTCCAACCAAATAGGCCACACCAGTACCTAAAGCAACCAAGAGAACTTTGACCAAGACTCTGGTTCTTAAATATCAATGGTTTTTACCAGTGCAGAACTTGCCACTATGTTCCAGGTGGTTGCCATTCTATCAAGCTCACATCAACTGACACTCAGCTGATCCACTTCCAACCTAAAATATATGGTAATTGTAAGTTATCTTTGATGATAATGTTCCTGACAGAAATATATATTTTCGCACATGTTGATGTGAGACAAAAGTGTTTAAATTTTGATATTTCTCTTATAATAACGGGTCATTCTCCCCCTGGAGCTATGTGAGGCACCTCGTAAAATACGTACGAATTGGTCGTGAGATTGTGTTGAAAATGAAGGTTTTGTACCACTTTATGATGTAATAGTGTGGCTAAACACCGCCTCCAAAGAAGAAAATTAATGCCTGCTTCTACATCACTGCTTGTTTAGTCCCGCCCAGCGATTTATGCATGGGGTGTAAATGACAAGAGAGAAAAACAGTTCTACTCAAAAAATCTAACGATAAAGATGGAAAACAGTCTTTGCATTGCCTTCCTTCCATCCTCAGCATTAGGAAAGAGTGGATGAACAATATTCTTAATCAATATGTCAACCATGTCAGTAAGAACTTGGTCATTTAATCACTTCGTTTCACTACATATTTGTTTACTAACAAGGGGCAATTTAAAACAGGATTTTTAGAAAGACTGAAACTGAAAGACAATGTTGTGCCAACAATACTTGATTCCACAGTAATGTCAAAACACACAAGTGTGAATAACTGTCACATCATCTGATATGAGTGTTTACTCATTTTTAACCTAAATCACTACAGCGTCCATCTGTGAAGGACGTATGCTGTCAAACATACACAACTGTTAACCAATTATAGCACTGGCCGTTTATTTCACAGTCATAGCAGGAAATAGCCTATTACTTCTAAATTATCATGGTTTTTGATGTAAAAATCACACACAAAAAAAAAAAAAAGCAAAAAGCAAAAGCCGGTTCAAGACGCCTTTAATAAACTTCACTAATAAAGACCCAAAAGGATTTATTCTCCACGCTAACAGTACTACACTGGAGTTCTTTGAACATATTAGAGTTCTCAGCAAAGATTAATCTCTGAACATCCAAAGTGAAATGAAAAATGAGCTGTCAAAGAATAAAATGGAATAAAAAATGACAAGAACTCAAAGGACATTTGCGAAGACCATCAAAGTCAAATAGCACAAGATCGCGAACCATTCTAAGCATCAGTGAGCTGACTGAGCCATCAGGGCTGGTTATGGGCTGAATTACATCACCGCATGGCTCGGTTTCCAGCAGGATATGTGGGGAGAGAACTGATGAGGTGTGCAGTCAGCGATCCGGTTCGGGTCTCTGTTACTGGAGTCATTGCTCAGAGCCCACAAACCTAAAGGCATGCGCTTTACCCCACATTCCTGCAACGCAATGGCTCAGCTATGCTCTCCAGGCATTTCCATCAGTGGCCTGTGGAAGGAAGCATGTGCTGTGCAGGAGGGGTCCAGTGGGTTTACTATACCTGTCTGTAATAGCCTTCATAAATTCCTCCAGCAGCTCATCATAGGCCTGTCCACGTATTCTTTTATGCCTCAGACCAATGTACAGAGGGTCCTTTAGGAGCTCCTGTGACAGGGAAAGAGAGAAGAAAAGCTTTTCACTTCTATAATCCTAGGCATCAAGTAGAAAAAATTGCATGACATGATAATTCATCATATTATTTTAACCAGTGGGGGAAAAAACAAAAACAAAAAAATACAATACCATCAAATCTCAAAAGCGAATGTTTATTATGTGCACAGCTCCTCTTTAATTAGATTACATATGGTAATCTGGTTACCCCGCAGCTGTAAAAACTGCTCACAGTTGTTTGTGCCTGTTTAAAAGAAAGACAGACAGAGAACAAGAGAAAGAGAAATGCACGAAAGCATAAAAGGAGACAGAAAGAGGCCAACATGTGAAGAAAAAGAAAAAAGTTAAGCAGCTGTCACTCTTGTACAGATCTTCACACTGAGAGCCACTAACATTATAGGAAAAACAGAAGGGAAGTCGAGAGAGAATGCGAGCGTCATATAAAAACTCTGCACGCCCCATCACTGTCAGCGTGCCAGTCAAGCAGAAAAGAAATGAATTAACAGAGCACCTGCATCACTCTCAGCAGTACTGATGTGAGGTGCAACAAGTCTGGAAGTTTTTCCACATGTTTTGATCACGGTGAATGAGGAAGTGCTTTCATCAGAACTCATTCCCACATGGCACACAAAAATTCAGCTATAATCTCTTTTGACGATCTGTCCTCAGTACTAAAGGTTATTGTAGGTCTAGTTAAAGAGAAAAAAAGGAAGTTGCAGTGTGGGATTAAAAAAGCTTAAAATTTCTTTATTTTGTGTTTAAAGTCAGCCTGAAGTAAAATTTATACAGTTTTGTAAAGTGCGCAACATTTTTTTTGCACACCATTTGATTGTGATGTATAGCACAATACAAAAAAAATTGTTGCTTCTTTCATTTCATCTTCAGCTTTTCCCCCACTTCTTTCAAGATTCACTGTTTCATATCAGATATTCATCATATCATATCAACTTTGTAAAGTCATATGTACTGTATAGTCAAGTAATAAAAAAAGGCATAGTTGGATCCTTATTGTACTAAGTAAGATGACTGACTGACAGACACACAGATGGATGGATGGATGGATGTGTGGCGTAAAGCAACAAAAAATTATATGACATACTTTGTGCTGGCATGCTGGCTGAAAAACACATGCAGGAAGAGTGAAATTGACTAAAAAGATATTTTTCTTCCAGTACTATTTTGGATTTTTATTTAAGACTTTTACACCGCAATTGAGCTCATAAATGTGCCCTTAAAAGGGAGGACTGTCTGATTTTAGGCAGTAAGTAAACTCATCAGTGTGGGAGATGAAACGTAGAGCACAGTCTGAGATATGAGACGGTAACTGAAGGCAGATTTATTGTGTGTTCACACTCAGTAGGAGGGGATTTACTTCCAGAAGGTCTGGTTTGTTGTGACTTTTTTTTTTATTATCTCAAAACAGTCCCTATAATGAGCTTCTCTGAACCTCCCAGGAACTCAAACAAACATCAAACTGCCAAACCTCCTCAGAAGTGGATTATGATATGTTGTGTCACTGCATTTATAGGATATCCATAGACTGTACCAGGAAAAAAAATGTTTACAATATTGGTCATGTCAGTGATTATGAAAATAATTAATCATTTTTTTATTATGTTTTTTAGCAAAGATGTAATGGTTCTAATGTTACAAAAGATGCAATTAGTCAAAAAACAGTAACAAAACAATTTCTGAAGGGTCATGTTACATAGAAGACTGGAGTAATTCAGCTTTGCCATTAGAAAAATAACTTCTATAGAAAATCTATAGAAATACGTTTTTTAAATTTGAACATTTAACTGACTCTTACTCCTAATCTTAGCTTTTAAGTATAGGACTGGTTGATGAAAATATAGTTCTGGGACCAACAAGGATTCAGAAACACTCATATAAAATGTCTTATCTGTATCTCTTGATTGTCTTAACATTTGATGAAAACCAGAAGCTGACATGATGAAAACCCCTGTAATAAATGTAATATGTGAAAATCTATCCATCAGAGTACAAGCTAATATAATATCTAAAATAACAGATACACCTGGGCCGAAAATTAGATCCACAGATCCACGTAAGATAATTCCTGCAAATTCGGGACAAAATCTGATCCTAGACCTGCACAACCACTCAGATGTTCTTTTGTAAAAATGAGTCACTAAGTGATGAGAGGAAGCCTTTTTTTCTCAGACATTAATAGTGGGTTTTGGTGAACCCTGCTTTGTGTGTGTGAACTGTACGTGTATGTGGTCTTTCAGGTGAGATTAAGGCACAGGAACAGTCAGGGTCTGTTAGCCACACAGTCAGACAAGAATGAGAGAATGAGTGCTAGAGAGAGAGAGAGAGAGAGAGAGAGAGAGAGAGAGCGTAAAAAAATAGAGGGGTCTCTTTGCCTAGACCACCCACAACAGACAGCACTTTGTTTGAGATGACATCATTTGGTTTGCTTTCAGTATGTGAAATGTCTGCGTGTGGATGAGGTCACATGAGGTGATAGCGACAGTGAGTGTCCCTGCTGTCAATCAACAGAAGCGGCCTCTGAAGTTCTGTGATGATTCCTCTTTTACAGCAGAGACACATACATGTAAATTGATGGGGTGTCACCCATCATGATCTGTTGTCTGGAGGTCTGTATTGTATACAGAAGCTCAGAGTTCTCCATGCAAAATCTAGCTCTGTTTAAACAAGGCACAATAATACTCTAGCAACACTCACAGGAGTTGTTTATATAGAGAACCAACAACAACAACATAAAATTCACAGATTGTGTTTACATTGGGTTTGATTGCATTCTATAAGGGTCTTTGGCTGTTTTTGTTTGTACAATCTGGTTCTACAGTACATTGCAGCTACTAAATCACTGAACTTGCATAAAAGAAAAAAACTCATATGAGTCAAATATTTCATAATAACAACATAATATAATATGAATCATATGTGTGTGAAGTCCTCGCGGTTCCCAGCCCGCATCAGCCGGGTATCAGCCCCTAGTCACGGTCCGAGGAGCCGTGTTTAGTTTCGGGGCCAGGAGAGCCGTATGAAATCCTCGCAGTTCCCAGTCTGCATCAGTCGGGTGCCAGGCCCGAATCACGGTCCGAGGAGCTGTGCAATAAAGTGTTGGTTCCGTCTCTAAAACACTGTCATGTGTCGTCTGTGTTTATGTTGATCTGTTCCATGTGCTTTTGTGTTGTTGTTTTCATGTCATTCTCCACATGTCTACCTCATTTGTGACTCCGCCCTGTCATCAGTGTTTCATTCTCTGCCAGCCGTCTCTCCAGGTGTCCTGTGTTGTTTCTCTGATTATGCGTTCATTTAAACAGTGTCTGTGGCAGTGTGCAGTTGTCTGTCATTGAATGTATGTCATATTTTGTTAGTCCACCAGTGATTTCGCATGTATGCCAGCCTCATCCTTGTTTCTTCGTTTTGTTTATTAAATGTTCACATTCATTAGAACCGTGACAAATACAACATATAATATAATGATAAAAGCTTGACTTTAAAATACACTGTAATTATCCTTCTGTAATTATTATTAATAACATAAAATAGTTTAATTACAAATACAGTTGTTAACTTGGATGTACTGTTCTGTCTTGCCCCATTTTAGACCTTGTTTGACTCTCGATCGACCCCGCTAGCCTACTGGACTTTCCTTGTGCTCTGCTTCCGACATACCTGTTTGCCATGGTTTTTGACCCTGCCTGTTCTGACCACGATTTTTAATATAGAGCTTTCATTTGGACCCGCACGCCCCGTCTCCATTATTACAGAGTACTCAGTCAACCAGGATCCAGCAGCTTTTGTGAAGAACACTGGCCAGGTTATGGATACTATCAGCAACTTATTTGCCCTGAAACACGGTTACAGTGCAGGCCATATCAGAGACTGTCCCTCTATCCATTGTGTTCCCTATCATGTGTTAGATTTCTCTGTACTTGGTTGACCAGTGGATTTAAGGGCTCGCCAATGTATTAGATTTCTCTAATACATAAAA
>JAUCMU010000047.1:10442574-10457159 GCA_032275025.1 Enteromius treurensis | reverse complement strand
GATAAACAATGCAGATTTATTTTCACAGCCACCTTTGCTCAGATTTACCAAGGGTGCCAATATTAGTGGAGGGCACTATATGTGTGTGTTCTGTTTATTTATTATGTATATATAAATACAAACACATGCATGTATATATTTAGGAAAATATATACATAACTATTTTAAAAATATATACATGCATGTGTGTTTATTTATATATACATAATAAATAAACACAGTACACATATATTATAGTAACAAAAAGTTTTATTTTGAATGCGATTAATTGTAATTAATTGTTTGACAGCCCTTAACTAAATAAATCAGTTATGTGAGATTTTAAATATGTATTATTATATATTTTAAAACATATTTATAATTGTAAAAACACTAGAATAGAATAGAACAGAATAGAAAAAGAATCAAGTAAATATCCTGTGGTGCTATAACTTACACAACAACAACAAATAATAAAAAATATAAATACATCATACAACTAAAAAAAATTTATAAATAAAGTAAAATTTAATCATTTCCAGGGCCAATTTTGTTACATGAAATATGTGCTATTTAGGGGTTTGATTATGTAGGAGTGGCAAAAATGTACAAGAATTAGAGAAAACGTGTGAATATTGAATGTGTGTGTGTGGGCATATGTGAAAGTGACTGAATTTTTGGATGCGTTCAGATGGAAAGTGAGGACTCTCTTTCTCTCTCTCTCTCTTCCACACACACACACACATACAACATGAGCAGCCGTGTTTGGACTGCACCTGTTTATTTCTCTCACACAGGTGTTCCTTCACCATCTGCACTCTGCAATATGAGATATACATATCAGTATTATCTTAATTGTTTCTCCTAAACCGAATTATGATTTTAAATGGAAATCAGATCTCATTCCATGAAATTTAATTTGAGAAAAAGACCCTTGTTATCTCACACGGGTCTCCTCTGGAGTTTCAGTACAGAAGTCAATGATGTCTGAAACTTGACTCAGATTTGTCAAGATACCAAATTATGCAATTGAATGCCAACAACTGCGTCATCCGTGACTGTCTTAATTTGTTCTTTTAGGCAAAACCTAGTTAATACCTAAAAAACATTCCTATACATACAATACAGTTTTCCATTCTGATCTATTCCAAAAGTCCCCTACCCTTGGGCAGTGCCTACAAAACAAGTCGTTCTGCAGCAAATAATTCATGCCTCAACACAGCAGTAACCATGTCAATTTACAACCCCTCTGTTCACAGTCTCCCATAAAAGGAAATGACATTCACGCCTATCTGCCACAACGGCATGTCCACATTGACAGCAGACTGCCGAAGGGGAAAGGATGTAATCGAAGGGGTCCTTGATTTAGCATGGAAAATGAGCCAGTCTTTATTAAAATTACCATCCAACCATATAGCAGAGAATAAATAATCAACAAGACCAAATATTCTTTACCTCTTTCTTAGTAGGACTGTCCTCAGTATTTAAAATCAGGCATCAGACAAAAAGTTGGAAGCTAAAAGTGGGTAACCTGGGTGCCTAAATTGGTTCCCTTTTTTCCCCCCAAAGATTTTAAACATTGTAACAATTTTTACATATATGTGTTGCAATATAATAATGGCTTCAGAAAGGTAACAGGATTGATGGTAACAGGGTTGAAAGCTTAATTTGACAGTTAATCTATAATGTTTCCATCCTTTATGAAAGGATAATTGCGTTACTTACTACAAAAAATATATATAATCATAACATAAATAAAATATTTTAAATATTCACACACACACACACACAAATAATAATAATAAAAAAAGATCCAAAATCAAAATGCTTGGGAATAAAAATGTCTTCAACTTAATTTGAAAAATGGTCAGAGTGTGCAAGGCGGATGTCTAATGGCACTATATAAAATGTGCAAAATTGTCAACCCTGTTATAATTATATATATATATATATATATATATATATATATATATAGAATATGAACTAGAATATACTTTTAACAAAGATAATTTAATCCCAAAATGTCTAGAAATATATCCTTTTCAATTATTAGTTGTTCACTGCACAAAACCATGGTAACAGGGCTGATATTTTAAGACGGTTCCCAACTAACAAATATAATTAAACTGATAAAAAAGTAGTCCTTTAAGTTGTCCTTTTAAAGCCCAATACTTATGTATTTATTTATATAACAGTTAATTTCATTATATATATATATATATATATATATATATATATAATAGTAACAGGGTTGACAGTTAAAAAGATTTATTCTTATGTAGTAAAACTCCAATTATTGGTTATTTACTATACAAAACCATGGTAACAGAGTTGACATTTTAAAACAGTGATACAATGAAGATAATAAACTGCCTTGTATAGAGCTAATTTTATACAAAGAAAAAGCAATTACAACAAATGTTTTATTTTATTGATGGAATAGTTCATTCCATTACTAATTTTTTTTTTTACATTTACACAGAATAGTTGGATGCACTGAAATTACAATATGCTTCTTACAAAGAAAAATTTATCCAGAAATTTCTAGGAAAATACCCTTTTATCTTAAGACAAATGTCTGACTAACAAACAAAATCAAACTTTAAATGAACTAAAGATGTCCTATAAAGCTCAATTCTTGAAAGAGAAAAATATTATTTTATGGAAAGTTTATTGCTTAAAAATATAGTGGCAACAGGGTTGACACACAATTTAAATATTAAATTCAAACAAATAAAGTTTAATAAAAACATTACCTCAAAAAATTGTGCACTTGCTAAAAAAAAGAAAGGAAAAATTAACAGCTATTATATACACAGATGGGGACAGGCCAAGAATGCATCCTCATAATGAAAGGGAAAAGGTGAAATCTGATTAACACACAGTAATATGAGAGACAAAAATGCCACCAGTTTTGCAAAATGAGCCAAACACATTCTGTGAGTTCTGAAAGCACGACTGTCCTTTTGACTTCTCTCTTAGTCTCTTTCTCACCTGTATCGTGGCCAGGTACTCGTTCATGGCGCAGGAAGAATCGCACCTCTGCCCTTTGCTGACCCCAGCGCTGCAGTACTTCAATAATTCGCTCGCTGTCACCAATCACACGCTCTAAAAAAGACACAACCAATAGGAAGCAAGGGATGCAAATTAGGTGGCAAAGATCCATTATAAAGTGATGCATCACTGCACTGCACCTGTCCACAGTTGCATGGACAGGTGCAGAAATATGAATTCTATACATTTTATGTCTTTAACAACTTAGGAGTTGACTCCAAATGTTTCTCTGGGTAGAACACAAAAGGAGATAGTATTACAAATGTTTATGCTGCTCTTAATAAATAGTGACAGAATTGAAATTGCTGAGCAAACTTGCTTAAAAAGCGACATAATAACATAATACAAATAACATTTTGAAATGAACTCAACAGGCAAAAAACACAAAAGGTGGAAGTCAGCACATACCAGATCCTCTCCACATCTCGGCCAGATAGCAGTCCACCTCCCCCGGCTCTTTACACATGTCCACCACATCTCGACACAGTGTCTCCGGCGTGATGGGAAGCTCGGTGAAGTGCATGTCACTATTGCTGAGGTACACCGTTAGGAACATCTGAGTCAATGAAAAAAGACACAACAACAGAGTTATACCAACAATAATTGTATTACTTAAATCTAAACTATGTCTAATGTTTATATACATTTTAGCATAGTTTTGTATTTATATATATATATATTTTTTAATTACCCCATTTCAGTTAGCTGCTACTGCAAGTATATATTTTTTTATGGTTTTCATCTTATATTTAGATTTTATTTTTCAGCTTAGATTATTAGTAATTGTGTAATATGATTTAGAATTTATTTGTAGGAATTTAACTTAAAATTATACTATTTTTGTTGTTTCAGATTTTCTTCTCTTTTCTTTTTTTTAAATATAGTTTAAGTTTTGTCATTTTCTAATTAAGTGTTTATTCTTTTTATTTCGGCTATATTTCAATTAGAAAAAAAAATGTTTTGCTATTTTTAGTACTGGGAAAGGATATATTTTTTTTACATAGTATATGTGTGTGTGTACTGCATATTTATTATGTGTATATAAATACACACACATGCATGTATCCATTTTATTTCTAGCTAACAATATAAAATCTAGTTAACAAAACAGTGATTTTCCTTCTCAAGATCCATACAGACAGTCAAAAACCTTATACAGCTAAAAATGTTAACTGAAGAGGTTCTTGCTTTTATATATTAAGGCAGCTTCATTACAAATGCTCTCAATCACCCAGACTGTTTCTAGATGTGCGATGTGACTTTATGCCAGATGCCCACGTAATCTTTATAATACAGCTGTGAATGTGGCAGAAAATGCCAAGATGGACGGTTGACAGCAAAAGATGCTGTATTTCTGTCTTGGCACTTTAATTGCAGCCGGCACAGATGGCTGTCACATCAAGAGGGTTCTTATCCAGAAATAAAACACAAGCATGGGGTAATTAGTCAGAGAGCAAGGAGGTAATTGATTTGTAATTCCGAAGCGAACAGCAGTTTTGGAAGAAAAAGACAAGGTCACTGTCAATGTGGGTTACATCATTAATTTAAATTAAGGATAAAATGAATGAGATTGTTTAATAAACATAAATAACGAGAACATAAACTAGTAAGCATATTTTTGAAGGACAATTCTGCTAGTGTGTGTTTATTTTCAGACTATCGGCAGCAGAGTTATTATCACTGCTGATAGAGTGCAAAAACACTCAGCAGTTTCTCTGTTACTATGTGTGTGTGTGTGTGTTCATGCTTTGCCAAGCGACGCTGAGGTACTACTGTCACACCAGATGGGTAGAGGCAAAACTCAGTGGCTCTTCCACCTTAACCCGAGTCACACGACGGGACAGGGAACAGTGCTGCATAACCATTCTTGAACGCAATTTATTACATGATTTTCTTAAATACTTGACTCTGATTGGTCAACTGCTACATCATGCATTCAAATAGCAATGGCTACTAATTTTTGACTGCTATCACATTAACCAGTTTCTTATGTTGTATTGCTGGCTCTTTTATTCACAATAAAACTATTTTAACTACAAATACAGTTTAGTTTTTAATTTTTATTTAATGAAATTAATTTCTATATATTCAGATCTATTCAATTTTGTAAACCTAATTTTGTAAACTAAAAAAAAAAATTAAAATTCTCAGATTTCACCAGTTAAAAACTGTAATTTGAAATTTACCTAACTAGCTTACTTAAGTGACTAACTGAAATAAAATAAGTACTAACATGTACCAAAAGTCCTAAAAACTAAAATACAAATGAATAAAATCTAAATCGTATTTTTTTATATAACTCATATTAAAAATAAAATTAAAATAAATATGTAAATATAAAATAATGATTAATTCAAAATATGAATAAATATAATGGTACATAAATAATGTGAAAATAACACTGCACTAAAGTTTCTGAATTTCAAGAAGGTAAAATGATATAAGATAATTTAAAATATTTGAATCACCAAAAAAAAAAAAAATTCAATGCACTAATGCTATTTTAATATTATTTTAAATTTTAACATTTCCAAAGTTTTTTGTCTAATATTTTTATAATATATATGTCAGCTTTATTTAAATTAACAGAAATAATGAAAAGTAGTTTTGGTTCACAATAATGACACAAACTTTTTGCTAAACATAATTTTCTCGCTTCCGAATTGGTTGTGGCTGCAGACCACCACAAACATCTGACGCTGACAATCACCCTTACTGCTGTTTTTAAAAGAGCTAGATTTGTTTAAACGTTTATCGGTATTTCCTGATCTGTACAATATCAGCGCTGTGACATTTGTGTCCCGTCACACACAGCTGTGTGAAATGGCTTTAAGAGGCTTTCACTCCTTCAGTGCGCACACACTTACACACATTCCAAGTCTAATCTGGCTTTGGATGCGCACATGACTGCTAAAGCACTTGTATCCATGCCTACTGTCATGCTGCAAGCATGTATGAATGAATGTTTGACAAGATTCAGTCAGGAATAGCTGAGGTTAGGGCTTGTAATCCAGTAGTCTCTGAATAATGTCCAGCTGATCCAAACAGATCAGTAAAAATGAGGCATGTTAAAGACTGCGGATCAACACCAGAATGGCTGTGAATCACAATGAAATATTCTACATTTCATCTAATGGAATAAAATTCAAAAGCGTAATCACTGTCAACATAAAAGGAATAGTTTACCTGAAAAAAAAAAATCCTGTGATTAATTACTCATCCTCATGTGGTTCCAAAACCATAAGACAAATTAAGATATTTTTGATCAAATCCGAGAGATTTTTGACATATTCAAGGCCAACATTAAAGTAGTCCATGATTTTGTCTATATCAATAAAATCAAAAAAAAAATTTCAATGGTGTTTTTACAATGATGCACAGGAGAAACATTTTAGGTTACCATAAATAACCATTTTCTTTTTATTCTTTATGTTGAAGACCATTTTAATGATATGAATCATATTATTTTTTCTTTTTCCACTATAAAGAATCTTTTGTGGAATGAAAAGCTTCCACAGTTGTGAGGTTTTTCACAGAACCAACAATGCCAATAAAGAACCTTCATTTTTAAGAGTGTTTATTGGAATCCGTGGTTCCATAAAGAACCTTTAACATCAATTGGAATGTTCTATTGCACAAAGGTAAAATTGTTCTTTTAGAAGGATCTTTGAAGAACCTAAAATGGTTCTTCTTCTGTTTAAGTTAGATGGATGATTTTATTTCTCTCAGGCCATTCTGTCTGAATCTCTTGGGCTGACCAATGATAGACTTAATTAGATGAATGACCCTCGATGGAAATGGAATTCCATTAATCTCTCTTTAATGTATATCTTCCTCTAATGTCCTTACGTTGTATGTCTAAAAGCAAACTAAACGCTAGCCTCACTCGTCTCTGGGTTATGGTTTATAAGATGAGCTCTTAAAAGATCCAAATTGAATTATGGATGGAGCATATTGCCTCATGTCTACTTAGAAACCGCATACCTCTTATGCAGTATTTTCCTTTGTGGAGTTGTTAATTTTTCATTAAACACATATGGTGGTAAATTCTTCCTACGGTGATATATATATATATATATATATATATGTTTTTGGAAGCCATTCCAAAACAATGCTAAAATATTCTAATTAAACAGTTATTTTTGCCATTCCAAATAGCTAATGTGACTATTTTCCAAATTTCAGATACAGATATTCTTTGTATTTTGGTCTCCCGTCATGTTTTTAAGTAGGGCATGTGTCTAAATGTCTGGCTTAGTGTCCATAGCATGTTGAATCCTAGAGAGATCACACACAGAAAAGCCCTTTTGCCAAAAGCCAGCCTGCGGCGGTGATCCCACACTTGATCCCCAGAGTAATATTTCTGAGAAATCTTAAGTGACATAATGCTGTCCTAGAGCATGGGACAGAGCTTTAGGATCACTGTAATGAAGCACTATTTTGCAACAGGACACTGTTTATGTTGCCACAGGTAACCACATGTGATGTAATGGATTTGAATAGTCAAACATGCTGGCATTTACCATTAGCTGACAAGCGCTAAACTCTCCCTGAATTTCCTGGAGACCTCATTTGTCTCTAAGTTCAAGTCATTTACTCACTTTTTACACACAAAATAAGATAGTTGAAAGTGTGTTTTAACTGTTTTTGTCTATATGATGAAAGTATGGACATAAAAACACTTGGAGATTGTATGCTGGTTGATGTTGGTCTAGGTCTGAAGATCTGAAGACAGGTTAAGCTGATGGTTGGATAAGCTGGTGAACACAACATATGCTGTTACCCATCCATGCCGAACTTCTCAACATCTAGACTATGTTCCCTACACATTTCTATCATGAATCCATTCAAAATGTGGCCTAGTTCATTGGGTCATTTTGAGTGGACAAGGAAAATGTACACCATTCCTATTCATAGTCAAGGGGTGTAGCCCTGGGCAACTTTGCATTTCGTGCATCAGAAGAATAAACATTAAACAAAAGGTTTGATGACTAAACCGTGCCTTTGTCAACAGTCCATTTTCACAGTGCACAGCTTTGACGCAATGATATTCAAGTTAACGCCTACGATCATTAACCCTAAAGAGTCTCAAAACTAACCAAGCCACAAAACCTCATAAATGGCATGGCATTTGTGACATGTTTCCATTCTTAATTATTTTTCCTGTTTATAAATGTTGAAAACAGTAGACGCATTGTTCAGCTCAAATGGATAACTAATGACATTGTCTGTTCTGCAACATACAATGTAGAGTCAGTGCCCGTACCACATGGTTTCCATTAACTGTAAAGCTTCATTGCCTTGACTATTGGAGCTTGTGGAAAGGTGGGCAGAAATCACATTCGACTGGATGAATGAAAAGCAGTCAGCTACAAAGTCGAAGAAAATCTACCATGCCTACACAAAGAGGTAATCCAACGCATGCCGGGAGCATCAATTATTCAGTCTGATCACTACAAGAGCATCTGTCAATACATGCTCTGATCGGACAACACTTAGGATCATGGTTTACTCTATAATGTGGGTTTATTTAAGCTCTCACGATTTGTTTGGAAGTAGCAGCTCGGTACTTCTGTAAGTCGCAGGACAGAACCCGCAGATTCAGCAGGCTGTCTGTGTGTGTGCGCTTATACGGGCACAGAATCAGCCATATGGCCCCTGCAGTGGATTGACACAAAGCACGACTATTGTGAGGATTAGACTTGAGTTCATACTCGACCCTCCTACCCACACACTGACCCTACGAAACCCCTTCGGCTACCGGGAGAATAAAGTTGATTGAATAAAAATGCTGAAGCTACAAAAATATAGAGTGGACTCCTTCAAGGTCCTTGATGGTTTAATTTAAACTAAAGAAGAGTTGAGCCAACTGCATATGTCCTCTGTTCAGCAGTACAGACCCTGCTTGTTGTAGCTAGAAATAGCTTAAAGTTCAAAGATAAAACATTCCGAATGCCTGATTGCCGGCTGGTCCTTGGGAGCCGGGTTTTCCAAACACGGGCTCCTCTGCATAGCAGCAATGTTGTGGTGTGGAATGTGATCTTGGCAACAGTTGCCGTGGCAACCGGGCGCCGCAATTCTGGTCATTGTTTCCCGCTGAGGCCTCAGGTGGCTGAAAGGGCCCAACAACAATCAGCGATATTTATAACTCCTAATGCACAGCCTTTGAACTGAAGTGGGCTACGGAATTAAATTACTACAAGCTAATCTTATTCCACAAGTGCTCCCGGACTAAGTCATCTATTCACCTGTCAAATCAATTTAGAGTCTTGAAAATAGCTGCTCTGGGTACTTACACAATGGGAATCGCACAAAATACACGACCACATGAAGACCCTACAATACCTTTCAACAGGGGGAAGCGATGCGACCAAAATCAACTTCCTCTAGGGGAACTAAAAACAATGCCTTGATATCCTGAATGCACTTTTAGTTCGAACAGCAACAAGGACAATGCAGGTTTGTTCTGTAAAATGTCACACTGAGAGGAATATCCCACTTCTACTTTTTTCAAACACAATTGTTGTACCTTTGAGAATTAAGGGAGCTAGTAATTCACAGGAAAAAACTATGAACTCAGCGTCTGAGGTAAGAAATCATTTATGGAACAAAGAACACAGTCAGTATTCGGGCAGTTCTCAATGCTGAAAGAATACGCTTCATCACAAAGCTCAAAAACACTGTGGTTCTCTTAAACACAGAGTATGACCTCAAATAGCTGCTTTACTTTACAGGAGATTATCGAGGACCTAAAACTGACCGTGACTCAAACTAAAATGATGATTCATGAAGACAAATATTTCTTTGCAAGCTAAATATACAACGCTGTCGTATTTATCTCACACACACCAGTGCTATATAAACACTAAAAGGTTTCAAAATAGAAACAGTACCTACTGTAGAATTTAAAATTCCTGAAGATGCGTCTCTGCGTCTTTCATTACATTTGTAAATTCGTAAAATGAAACATGAGAATATCTAATTTGGGTTTCTACATAGGGATTATCATTTAACATTAATGCAGAAAAGCTATAAATCCATGGATACTACTGATGGTTTATCCAGATTGAAGGCGGACATCCGGTGACAAAGCCGGTGGAGATTAAGCACTTGCTTGAAAACGAACCTTTAGATCAACGAGTTTTCCCCAGGACTGGAAGTTTATTAGAAATGTCCTACAATGAAAAGGTCAAAATGATAAATGGCCCTTCAATGGTCATCAATATTGGCAGAGGTGACCCGGTCATATGTTTTTACTTGGACGGTGGGGTGTATGAATGTGTGACTCACCAACACCACGAGTGACTCACTCGACTAGTGACAGCAAAGAGATAGCAGGTGCTAATCACAAACTAAATTCTCAAATACTTTGCTCACCTCAAAAATACTCTAAGATTTCTATGAAGCAAATAATCTCTTTTTATAGGGTCTGGCAGGTAAATTATACTGTGTTACATTATTGAATATTTGGTTACGTTCTGGGCGTATAATGTAATATTTCATTTTGTTCAATCCCTGACACAAGGAACTGCAGAATGATTACAGTTCTGGTTGAATAAGGTGTTTTCCTGCTTTTCACCCTTCCTCACATTTCTTGATTCATTTCAGCACCTGTGTTGAGGTAATTCAACATCTCTAAGGAACCATTAATGGGGTTAAATAAAAAGGCACGCAATGTTCTGGATGTGTTTTTGTTATCAGAAAGCAGTATACGAAATCTAAACAAGAAAACAGGTAATTCAATCCATACCTCCTGTTTATTTCACAAAATCCCCTTTATTGCCATAACACTGCTTCCTAGAAATATATCTAATCTATCTAAAACAATCAAAGATACTGAGAAAAACACACAAAGTAACATGTTACCAATGCATTTGTTGTGTACATCGATAACAAAGAAGCACTGGTGATGCTTAGGGGTGAAAATTAATGTAATGTTATAGCAGCGTATTATACACTCAATCTCGACTGAACTTACCGGCATCATATTGAAAAAGACCTCCAGATATTCCTTATACTGAAGAATATAAAGACCTGTCCCTGGCCTCCCAAGAAGTGTTTCTTATTCTTGTTTTATGCAGGTAAATTATGCACGTATTATCCTCTTCTTTTACGTCCCATTATTTTAGATTAGTCTCTTCTGATATTCTGCGACAACTTTGTAGCGTTGATTTATTATAGAAACCTGTTGCAGAATGAACCGAGATGAACTCGGTAAATACAGTAAAGTTTCTTATACGAATCGCTCAGACATGGGGAACCGCAGACCACCGATCACACCGAACCATTTGTGTACGCAGAGATTTGCGACCGCTATAAAATATAGGCGAAATTAAGATAACGGTCTTCCGCGAGCATATCAGCTACTGTCCGCTAAGCTGATTGCAGGTCCACATTATATCCGTGCGGGCAAGGTTTTTCGCTGGATCAACAAACGCAACCCAACCCAAGATGACGCTGCGCGAGATCCCGAATATCCCCGGCGCGTGCATGACAAACTCCGCCTCGCGCCACCCGCGCGCTTCCCGCCCACTTCATCATCGTTATCTCTGAGGAGACGTTCGCGTTCAGCTAAGAACCGGTTTGAAGGTTTTATATGGCTTTTTCTTATTTAACGTGTCTCACACTCTTTAGAAGCTTTTAAAACGAATATTGAGGAACATAAAGGACCTGTCAGAAATATATTGAACGCGATAAATGGAAGACCTTCGCTGTCGGTACAACACTCAGTTTCGTTGTACGATTGCACAAACTAACTAACAAAAAAATTGAAAATTGCTATCGAAACGTTTTGAATTACCCATAACAGATTAGAAATAACCAATACTATCATGAGTTAGATACAAAAAAGAAACAGAAATAACTCTAAGCCTAAAAGTGGTAGACTAAGTAAAGTAGCTAGAGACACTTTCTGCTTTTTCTTAATCACCAGACAAAAACTAGATACTGAAATTAAGTGATTTTTTAACATAATATTTATTTTGCTTCTGTACTATATGTGTACAGTTGAGACACCCAATCTTAATACTCTCTTAGGCTGCCTAACCTTTTATTGCAAATGCAATACATTACATAATTACATTTTTAAAAACAAATTCATTTGTTTGCTTTATTTAATTTAGATTCAGTTAAACAAAACATGAACAAATACTTAACACTAGAAAATGTATGAAAATCAGTACTAATGTAAACATAACAGTACAAATAACAATATACATACCTGTATATTCTATAACCTGACCACTAAACCAATGCATCCCTCAAAACTTTCGTTCTATATGATATATAAGCTTGTTTCATCATGGGGACCTAAAAATATTGGAATTTACTGGAATTTTACTTGTTTGGTCCCCATAATGTTGGTAATACCAGTACACAAACACACACAGCCCCTGAATACATTTTTCTTTTCTTTTCTTTTTTTCATACGATCGAACTGTTACTGTATACAATAGTTAAAGAGTGTCTCAACTGGACCTACTTTACCAACTGTACTCTCAAATGTACTCTCAAATGTTCAGTCCCGTAGACTAAACATGTTTAGGATAGGGGATGGTGGTAGTGTTTACCATTTGTATAACCACAGCTTTTTACACTGTGGTTGTTGTAGCAAAACCATGGTTCGTTTCTGCTTAACATTTGTTTAAATGTAGCAATCATGGTGTTATGTTAAAGTAAAACTATGGTTAATTTTGGTAAGGGGTGTTGCCGGACATGGTACTATGGTGATGTATCTTGGGCATGTTTTGTCAATATGTGGATATTTCCTGCATCAGTAAGACAATCAGTCTGTCGTTCACATAGGATATATGGGACCCTGGACCACAAAAACAGTCATAAGGGTCATTTTTTTGGAAATTGAGTTGTACATGTCACTTGAAAGCTGAATAAATATGCTTTGATGTATTATTTGTTAGAATATGATAATTTTTAAGTTGACCAAATGAATATCTTAGCGATGCATATTACTAATCAAAAGGTTTAGATATATTTACATTAGGAAATGTACAAAATATTGTTGGAACATGATCTTTTCTTAATATCGTGATTTTTGACATAAAAATGCATTACGTTACATTACATACATACAACGCAGTTTATAATCATTTTTTGGGTCATCATTTCACTGGTGTTATCAGGTCAAACCAGAATACACATGGAATAAATGAACATATAAATCAGACATTTGACAAGAATATAATATGTTGACTAGACCTTTCTTATCTGACCTACTCGGGTAAGGGCTGTCGTGGTACATCAGCGGCTAGACTGTAATGGCAAAAAGAGATAACTCAAGTATGATGCAAATACCTCTGGCAGATCTGTTATCTTAACTATAAGCAGAATGTCCTTTCAACACTGTGGCTGAGATGATAACCAGGTGGGGGTCTGTATTAAAGCACTGTCTGAAAATGCAGCTGAATGGTGTTATGTGGTGCAAACCACTGCCGTAAAGACAAGAAACATCTTGAGCAAAAGCTGCTGTAATAGTCGTTCAACTCCCTGTAATGAAGGGAGAAGAACTACCAAGAAGAGCTTGGACCGTCCAAATATAGGGATTGATCCAGAACTGTGGTGTGGGGGGGATTACGTATTTTGTTTCTTAGAAATGTGATTGAAAATAAGTAGCAGAAAAAGCCATGAATTTGACTAGCCTCACCTAGTGACCTTATTACAAGTAAGCCAGCAAGATACCACCTAAAACACTCTCAAAAATGTGACTCCAACTTCTAGGTTGGCCAGCACCACATTTTCTTTGAAAAAAAAAATAATAATCTACAACCACACACTTACACACTGTTTATAGAATCCTCTTTTGGTGCTCGCAAAGACCTCTTCGTTTCTTTTTCTGTTCTGTTTCTTTTCCCATCTCTCTCCCAGCATCTTTCTTGACCTTGTGGAGCACCCATGATTGATAGGTTGAGGACAATGTTATGGCAGGTTCCTTACATTCTAGATTAATGTTGTTTGGCTCAGATTTACAGGGATTTGGCTGTAAAACCGCCCTTGTTGAATGAACAGTACAGACTCCAGTGCAATTTTCAAGGTAAAAACTGCCAAAAGAATGTTCAGGATATAGGACATAATTAATCTGTTTCTTTTCAGTACCTTTGTTTTTTGTGCTTACATTTGTGTGTGTGTGTGTGTGTGTGTTCTGTCCTCTACTGGACAAGTGCAGTTATGACAGTTATGCCTAACCACTCCCCAAAGTAAGGTCCCACCCTGTTAGTCAATATTACAGTTTTTCCTCGATTGCTAAAACACTAAACCCTATTGTCTGAACCAAATTCTTGGTTGCCTGAACCCGCTTATTGAATCAGTCACTCTTTTGGCAAAACCATAAGCCTGTTTCTTGTCAACACATTGTCATTGTGATGCACCTGTGTTGCATAATGGTGATCACAGGTAGCAAAAGTCGAACACAATTAAAGCTCAGGTCTCACCGGTTGAACACAACAACTCACAATTAACCGTTTTTTTTCAATTGCTTAGACACTAAAATTAAAACTTTCTCACAATTAACAAATCCTTATACTCAAGGAGCAAAACAC